>APFE031705946.1:202542-233747 GCA_000404065.3 Pinus taeda
AAATACCATAGAAAGAGGTAATCATGAAACCTATGATTAGCATGTAGCTTTTAATTCTTTGTGAAGGTTGATTTTTATTTTTTTCCCTATCCCTATCGTGATGAGCAGAAGCTGACTCGTTAACTAAGGTCTTTCTCTTCCTTTCATAGTTATTCCCGACATATACATGTATATATATATATATGTATATATCAAAGGTCCCTCTCTTCCTTTCATAGTTATTTTCGACATATACATATACATATATCAAAGGAAAAAACCTGTCTCTCTTAAATATACTGGGTTGACTTTTCATTATTGCAAAGGAAAAAACTCGTAGATAAACTCATATTTGCGTAGACGGGTGGGCTACTGTCACCTACTTTTCATTCATGGTTATCCCTTTCAAAGAATTTTTTTATTGCAGAGGCCAGAAGCAGCAGCTTTGACCATAAACATAAAGCAGAATGATGAAGATGAATATGCATAATGTCATAGTTATAACAAAGAAGTAATAAAAATTCAAATGATCGAAGAGTTTTCGCATTAAATTAAACAAAACAAAAACATGTAATGACTACATTAGGTTTCATAATTATTCACGATAAAATAAATTATTTTAAGACGTAGTAGCACACTAGTATGGGTGATAAACGTAAACCCGTCTCGTGAAAATGGGAGCTAAATTGTTTGAGAGATGCTAAAAGGGAAAACACATTTAAAGTTGTGGGTAAACAAACAAAGACGACCGTCTTTAGGCGGTTCATAGCTTTCGGACGAAAGGATGAGAGTAATATTTACATAATTTTTCTCAGCAGTCGCATGAATTTTCATGGTTCTGGATTTTAACTAAACATAGTCGTTCGCCATTTTATGATAATCGCGCCTTCAAACACAACCATTAAATAAAGCAGTTGTTTATAATGTGACTTTTTAAAAGTTTTTCCGGTGGGTTTTTTAATCAAAATTTGGTAACAATTTATTGGAATCTCAAGTTTTGATAGCTAGTTTCTGCACAATCAAAGCTTCCCAGGGTTTTCCAGGGTGCTGAATCCAAATATACAGTTAAAAAATCATTTTAAATGCAACAAATCAAGATTTAACCTCAATTTCTTCCACTGGATTCCGTCACCAAAATCTCCAAAAAATCTCACTATAGACAACTCCATAAATAAAACAGGTAAATGAGAGAGATCACTGAAACTGACCAGATTTTGACCTGTAGAGTCCAGCAATCCGCTTCCCCCGGACGCGAAATTAACACCCTCTGAGAAGTCTGCTCCTGGCTGTAGATACGGAGGCGGGAATTCGAGGTTGAGTCTAGTAGCTGCACCACAAAACAATAAAAGTAGCATAATCCGTGAAGGAGGGCTAATCAATTGTCCAATCATGCTCCAATATTTTGCATAAGAAAACACATAATAATGGTTACCAATGAAATCGAATACAGTTCGGCCATCGGTGAAGCGACCAGTGGGGCGGTGGAAAAACGTGTGACCATAAGGTGCAAAATCTGCCCGAGCGCTTGAATTGGGTATGTAGTTGTTGGTCCCTGCATCCGCAGCCGAATCCCCAAATACGAAGAGTGCAGGAACTGATTGTGTACCCCCCAACGCAGAGCCAAGTATAGAAGACACGGTGAGTAAAACAGCTAAAACTAGGCTTGCATTTGAGGGATCCATACCCATTTCCACTTTCTTCAAACTCGTCCCCCTCTGCAAAACAATGAATGCCTCGGGGTCTTATTTCACACGGAAATGATGGGTTAAATGCTATGTAACATAAATACACGTTTAGGGATAATCTTTAAGTGTTATTTTTGTAGAGTCCCGGTCAAATTTAATTTGTATTATTTAAATTGGTTTTTAATTTATATATAAATTAAAATGAAATTTATCCAAATTTAATTTCAAAAAATCTAACTAAATTCTAAACCAATTAAATTTAAAAATAAACCCTAAAACTTTCCCAAAAAATTACACTTCAAAACTATTCTATAACGATCGTACATCGGTCTTCTTCTCAGCTACTCTAGCCAACAAGATTCACGATCGTACATCGTGACTCTTGTTGGGTAGAGTAGTTGAGAAGAAGACACAATACCATTGCCCATGAATGCGTTAGTTGACTTTAATACTGTGGTAGTTTGCGCGACATGATTGGAGGCCAATTGTTACTGCCAACGCAATGTTTCTCTCTAGGTTAAGAAGCACATTAAATGCCGATGGCCCGAATTTTAATGGCGAAGTCTGCAAAGGAACAAAGATGTCTTTAAATCCACAACCATAAAAGGACTTGGAATAGTAATCTGGTTGAAATCTTGTCTCCATAGGATATGGGAAAAGAAGAAATTGAATTTCAAAGTGTGCAGTGTAACTCTTTTATGAATTTACCCTTCTGAAAATTGGATTGACTATTAAAATTAGGTTAATTTTATAATTATTATTATTTATTATTTAAATTTGTATTTCTTTTCTAAATACTAACAAAAGTATTTTACATATATATAATAAAAAATTAGATTTTGAAAGTATTTTAAATTACAATTATTTTAGTGAAATATATGTTTTTTTACTTAATTATTCACATAAAATAATTAAAAATAAAAAATAAAAAAATTAAGTAATTAATGTTTCCCATCTATATAATTATTTTTTTAATAAATAAATCAATTCAATATTTCTAACTATCTAATACATTTTAGATATGTAATATCAATAGTTGAACATCTTAAGATGATCACATAATTCAAGATAACTGACCAAAATGTGACTAAATTAACTTTTATAAAAACAAAAATATTAAATAATCGTAATTGTTGAGAACCATGTGCCTATGTAAGTCCAATAACTAGCAATTACATCTAGTATACTGGAATAAGATAAAGAGGTAGGTTGAAATGTTCAAATGGGGATTGAGAAGTTCATAAATATCTCAAACACTAATCAAAGTTGTTCACGTCCATGATCCTATTTAAGTCCAATAACTAACAAGTACTTTTGAAAGTGTAAATGGTAAGTAGAGTGAGGGGAAGAGGTGAAAATGCTTAATTACCATTTTAGAAGTTCAAAATTTAATGATAAATTGGAATTAGTATGGTTGTATTCTACTTGTTCTAAGTTTTGAAGCTTTTTAAAGCATATTTTTGCTCAAATTTGTATTTGTTGGAATTACAAGTTTGTACTATGAAATCTTCAAAATGCTAGTGTCCCAACTATTTTTTAAGGTGTTTGAATCAATTTATGTATTGAAACATGAATTACAAACAACAAAAGCTCACGATCTACTAAAAATTGTTTTGTCAAATTTAGGTTAAAATCTCTAAAACATAAAATAGTTAGACAACACCATTCTTATAGAAAAAACTCTAATTATTTTTATTGTTAAAAATTTATTTAAGAAAAAAACAATTTAAACTTTGTAAAGCCATGACATTACACAGGTAATGGTAGAGATAAGAAAGCTAACTTTATATAGATATATATTACATAATGATTTTGAGATAGATAATGTCAACGAAAATCCATGTTATTTGTCTATAGTTTGTAAGAAAACCAATCAATAATACTTCACATGATCACTTATTTTACCATCAAATCAATCTTTTTGTTTGTTCCACATGCAACCTCTTTGATCTTATAGATTTTGATTGGTTTAAAGACATCAAGAACAACTATTGTGAGTTTATAACAATGGACTCGGACCCTTGTATGACATACAGATCAAGGATCTAGTTGAAATACAAGAATTCAAGTAACTCAACCCCCTATATATACATAGTCTTAAAGACAATTCACATGCCCTACATGACTAAGGAAAGGAATTGACATCCCTCAACTTTAGGTTAGATAGAATCTTTGAAATTTTGTGTAACACCCCAAACCCTTTAACTAAAGAAAATTACAACATAAATTCTACTTTGCTCAACTAAGATGTTAATTTTTACTTTTATTTTTTTGTTAGCACTCTAATTCCATGAATAATTTATGCCCATCAAGGTATTCGTAACAACTATAATCATTTATTTACTTTGACACTATCACTTTGATTCTCTTTACATGCCTAATGCTCACTAGCATCATATGTAACAATATTATTATAATAACAACATAATAATAATGAAAAAAACACATAGACCATAGAAACATAGAAACATATATATATATATATATACAAACAAGGAAGAAACATATAACACATAATTAAGAACACTTATTTTTTAAATATGTTACTCACTAGCTACAGACATTAGAAATTCCACCCAACCATAGACCACACTACTCCACTACTCTTAATATTGGGTCAACCCTAAGCTGAGGTTATGACTCTACCAAAGTTAAATGCTTCCTAAAACCAAATAAGGTCTACTGATAACACTAAGAAGGTCACAAGCCAAGATACTAGAATCTCACAGCCTCAAACCCACAATCTCTCCTCCCACATCAGCCTACATAACCTATTATAGTACACCTCCTATCTTTGCACCTATAGTCCTTCAAGTTGTGTCACTACCCTTCTAGGGATTCTAACACAAGTCGATTAGGGTGTCTTAGAGATCTATGCCTTGAAGAGTTTTAAATTCCCTCATGAGTCTCTGGGCACCTACCACACATCACTCTAGGGAAATCTATCTCCATAACTAAATCTAAATATCCATAAGATAAGGGTATCACAAGGTCACACTTCCCTTCAAAGCAAGTGCATTCGTCAAAGTGGTGAGAATGACTGAGTAGTAACCAAAATAATAATAAATCCCCAATTTTATGGGCATGCACTAAAAATGACAAGCGGCACTCAAAGAAGGCACTTCCCCGCCTAACTAAGGATAAGAGGTGATCCAGATTTAAACAAGAATGTAACAAATTATAGAGAGAACCATAAACACAAAGATGCAGCGGAAATAATACTTCATTTCATTAATGTAAAATACTGAGATATGCTTACAAACAGAAAATGGAAATAAACAGCTAGGGCGATGGTAGCTTATCTCTGAGAAGAGATGTGGTGGCTACATGCCTCTGAACTATGTTATAATGAGACTCGAAGGCCTATTTATTGTTGAGAAACAATGGAAAACCCTAAACATCCAAAAACCTAACCCTAGAAGATGAAACGCCAAGCTATGGGCCCCGTTTGGGTAAATTGGTATGTCAACTTCCCAGGGTCATAACTTTGGCATACGATCTCCGTCTGACACGTACAATATCTCGTTAGAAAGATCTATGTGAGAACTATAACTTTGGGAAGATAAAAATTGGTCCATGGAGCTGTGTTGCTCCCAGTTTTCCCAAAAATGTCGTTTAGGGCCTCAAAACGGCTTCGGAAGTTTAGGACCCAAAAAAATGCTAAAAATAGTAAACTGTGCTACAATTAAGGAAACTAAAAAGCTAAAAGAAACAATGGTGGGGGTCCAAGTGGACTTGGTGGGTGGCCACCAATATCCATGTTGGGCCGTGAATACGACCACCTTTGTAACACTTATTTTATCCATTTTTACTCTTCTCTATTATATCATTTGTTATAATTTATCATTTAAATCCATTTTATGAATGATTTATGCTCTTATGGATGAATATTATTTATCTTCCTTTATTTCTAATAAATTGATGATTATGAATGATTTTATCAATGATAGTTTCAATAAATTAGTTGCAACATTATTCACCATTTTTAGCCTCCAAGGAAATTTCCAGATTGAAGATTTGATTTTTAAAAGCGCCAACTCAGAAATTCGCTGGAATAAGGAGTGACAGTTTTGCGGTTGAGATTTTGAGCAAATGGAGAAGAATCTGGAAAATCGGGAACATGGGTTTTGTCCAGAACGGACCCAATTAACTTTATTAAAAAATGGTTTGCCCAAATTCAGCTTGTACTGAGAGAAACGCAGGGTTTTGAGCACTATTTTATGAGATTTGTTGTTGCAACCGTTTTCCAAATCTCAGCTGCAAAGCCAAATTCGCCCTGCTCTTGTTGAGAGATGGATGGAAATATATCTTCTTATTGATCAATTGGTTGGAAACAATCCAATTTTGTAATAATGATCATATTGTAATTATCATAGTTGTAACCACTCTCTGCTCTCTTTGTATTTAAATCAGAACAGAGATCAGAGAGGGGGATGACTTTGGGGATGGATTCGAATGATGGAATTGAGGATGAATTAGAGATTCAGAATTGAGGATGGCAGAGAGAATGGATAATGGCTGAGAGATGGAGAGATTTCTTGTTGTAATCCACTATAACTCTGCTTTGATATTTTAATATAAATCTGGTTTCCATTCCATCTTTGATCCTGAAGTAACCCAGCAGCATCCACTGGTAGCTAAGGGCCCAGACTCTGGTGGATTGTGCTACTGTTGTATATTATATCTGTAGTTCATGCGTGGTTTTTCTTATCAGCTTGAATCGGAAATCTGGTGTGTTTCGTTATCTTATATTGCACCTCTATTATATTTCATATTTCGTTCTCTGCAACAAGAAAGTCGTAATGTGCATTCTAACGTATTGCTATTCCTTTAAAGTTGTTAATGTAACATTGTTGTTCTCTACATAACGCTATTGTTGTTTAATTGCAGAGTAATCAAGTTGTAACCTTCTTAAGCTAGTATTACCGTATTTGTCTATGGTTTATACTTCATACGATTACTATTCAATTGACATTGTGGTTCCATTATGAATTGTAATCGTTACACTTTCTAACCAGGATTTATACTTGTAGTATGAGACTCAGATTACTATTAATGTGTGCATGTGTTAAGTTATTATGCATTTGTATTTGGCTTTCCAACGTTGTTTCATATTCTATCATTAATCAATGTTGTTCTATTTCCGTGTGCTATCTAATTTATTCTTAGAGTAAAGATTGCTATTAATTTGGCTTTGTTGTTATTCATTTCCATTAATTAGAGTTTGTTGTTCAGATTCCTTTAATTACAATTTGCTGCCCATTTACTTTGTTGTTCATTTCTATTGATTAATTGCAATAGTTTGCTTTTAAAGAGTTTTCCTAATTTACTTTCCATAGCAGCTTTAGTTCAATTTTGATTTCCTGTTAATTTCTTTAAAGCATGACTGTCAATTGTAGAGAACACTGGATTGCTTCCTCGTTCTCAGATTGATTGTCTTGTTCCGGTTTGATTTCAATTGCATCAATATCCAGAGGAATGAGTTATTGCTACTGTATCCTCGATTGATGGTTGTTTGAGTGAATGGTTTAGTTTAGAACATTTCAATTTCTTGTTCGTTGTTCCATTTCAGGTTTGCTGTTCTATTTCTTAATTGTTGTTCCATTTCTTATCTGCCATTCCATTTTTTGTTATCTGCATTATTGATTTCTTTGGTGTGCAAAACGATTTGAAACTGTAGTTGGCATTGGCATTTTCTGTCTAGTCCCCAGATTGATGATCTGTTCCTTGATTACTTTTGGTTACATCAGTTTCTAAAGGGATGAGTTATTGTTACTGGACCCTTGACTGATACATTGCTTATTTTTCCGAATGAATGATTTAGGCTTCAAGGTATTTTGCTGTAGTTAGATTTCTTTCCAAGAATTCATTTACTTTTGTATTTTAAGCACTGTACTGCAAAACATTACTCTTGAGTAAATAGCCGCCTCAGCCTGAGTACACTCTTCAAATAAAAAGTCGTCCCTGGGTTGACAATTAATGTGAGGTCATTAGGAGTTAAAAAGACACATTTTTATCGCTCCACATTTTGGCGCCGTTGCCGGGGAGAGTGTAGCCATTTTTAAAGAGTACTGTGCATCTGATGAGTGCCTGTTAGGAAAGAATTGGGTATTAAAAACGAAAGGTAAGAACCTGCATACAGAGCATGTAAAAGCCCTGCTCCCCCACCTGCTTTCCAACAGAATAGTTAAAGAACCTAGGGTAGAAATAGATGTTTGAATTTCTGTGTGAATGAAAAAAGATAGAAATTTTTAAAAATGAATCACATGATCTCACGCAAGTGGTGATGAAAGCACCACCCATTTCACTAACTAATTGACTGGAACATTTGAAGAAGGAGCCTCGAAGAAACACATGAAAAACATCTTATATTATGGTAAGAAATGGCTCACATTTCTACTTTTGAATTTCCTATCAAAGATCTAGGAGGAGTGACACAAATGCACATAATTCCCCCATCTTTACCAAATTTTCATGGTTTAGCAAATGAAGATCTAGATACGTTCTTTATTTGAGTTCGAAATACTTTGTAGAGGATATGATTATTGTACTAATGATCAAAGATTGAAAGTGTTTCCTCTTACTCTAAAAGGAGCAGCTCTCCGATGGTTCATGAGCCTAGGTGGGAATTGCATCCAAACATGGGAGGACATGAAGAATATATTCTTGAAGAAGTACCAAGACTATTGCAAGGCCAATGAAGATATTTTTGCTATGATACAAGGGGAAGATGAAAGCTTGGAGGACTATGTGGATCGATTTCAATACAACCTTCAAAAATCAAAATATAAGCATTGAAAAAAGAAATCTTAAAAACACTCCTTCTTAAAGGAATTAAAGATGATTTTTTAGAACTCTTAAATCTGATAGGAAAAGGTGATGTTTTTCAGTTATCATATGATGATGTTTGTCAGTTGTGCATAAGGTATTCAAGAGGAATCTCCAAGGCTGGTAAGAATTCTAGAGATGTTTGTTCTTTCCTTTCCAAATCTGCTACAAGAATAGGAGACATAAGAGCTAAAATCAATGCTTTATTTGAAAATTTTAAAGTTGATTTTATTAGCTCTCTAAATGCAAAATTGGATGTGTCGCAGGTTCATAAAAATCAAGAATTTGATGAAGTGTTTTTCACTCATGACCGAAAGGAGCATACCATAGATGGTTGTTCTTCCTTATCTATGATGAAAATGAGATCTGGGTATAAGTCCAAAATCCCAAATTCTTTAAAAATATTGATCCTCGACCTGTGGGTTATGGCCCACTCAATCTTTTCGGAAGCCTTTTAATTAATTTACCGTGGATCTTCATTAAATCTAGCATCATGCAATATAAGTCTCTACTCGTAATAACAATATATGGATTTTTAAAACTAATATGGCACCTGTATGGACATCACCTGCTCCATCATCATAAGTTCTCAACAATCCCTCAAATGTCATACCCTTTTCTCCTCATCGGACAGGATCTCACATGCATTATTTATTTAAGATAACTTTACAATACATACACACATAGACCAGAATTATAGTGGCGCCACTGTCAAGTGATACTCACAGTCACACTGAAATGGGCTTGTTTTAATGCAGCTCGTGAGTCTATTAATAATCTCAGATCTACCAATCACATTCAAAATACGTATTGATTCCCCAATCAATAGAATGGAATGGCGAGTCTATAATCACTATGTATCCATCCAGCAGGTTCCCTATGAGCTTCAGGTGTTGTGTAAAGTGACGGCAGTTCCTTTTATGCATCTGCATACTGCTGGTAGCGTTGACGATCAGAGCTACCAGCCTCACGGTGTCAAATCCCGTCAACTCATTTGAATCTTTGTCGTCCCCATAGAACTCATAGGCAGGTTTCACATTGGCCTTTCTGATTGCTCCTCTCCAGAACCCGATCTATCTTGCATTGCACGCTGTCTAAACAATCACATAAACAGAAACATGATATAACAGAAACATGAAATTTGAATCGTTATCGATCCTGAAGTGATCGATGACCAATCAAGCTCGCAACACAGAATTTACTTAATTATAAAATGCCCATAAAGGTACACAACATACACTAAACACAGGTTTATATATATTACACAAAACAGTTACAAAATTAAGGCATTTCAGCCTTAAAAACGAGCTCACGCTCATCTACATCTTGCTCACTCACAAATCTCTTCACAGCACAATTTTCCCTACAGCATAGATATCTCTTACACCCCTATCACATTACATTGATATAGGAAGTCCTAGGAAGGATCGATCCTATCCTCCCCTGCTTTCCTCCAACGAAAGCTCTTCAAAAGCATGCATGGTTGTTAATAACTGTTTTAAATCCACTTTAAATCTGCTTTTCTGCTTTAAGATAGGCTTTCCTCTGTTTTGATCCTCTGGTCCACGTTTGCTTGCTTTGTTGCTAGGTGCTCCCACATCAGACTCCTGAGGCACAAAAATTTATGACCTCCTGGTCATATGCTTTTTCTTGTCCTTAGCAATTTTATCCACTGCATTCTTGCTTTCATGATTTTCTGTCAGCTGCAACCAACCTCTGCAGTAACAGTCTCCTCTGTTACATGATACCTGACCAAGCCCTCCTCACTTGGTCTTTTGGCATCCTTCTCTAGGTTGCTGCAAATCTTCTCACCTTCTACTGCCGCCATCTGCATCTTCTTCCTTCTGGCAGGAATCCTTTCCCTGCTCTGATACCACCTGATGAAAATGAGATGTGGGTATAAGCCCAAAATCCCAAATTCTTTAAAAATCTTGATCCTCGACCTGTGGGTTATGGCCCACTCAATCTTTTCGGAAGCCTTTTAATTAATTTACCGTGGATCTTCATTAAATCTAGCATCATGCAATATAAGTCTCTACTCGTAATAACAATATATGGATTTTTAAAACTAATATGGCGCCTGGATTTTTAAAACTAATATGGCGCCTGTATGGACATCGCCTGCTCCGTCATCATAAGTTCTCAACAATCCCTCAAATGTCATACCCTTTTCTCCTCATCGGACAGGATCTCACATGCATTATTTATTTCAGATAACTTTACAATACATACACACATAGACCAGAATTATAACGGCGCCACCGTCAAGTGATACTCACAGTCACACTGAAATGGGCTTGTTTTGATGAAGCTCGTGAGTCTATTAATAACCTCAGATCTACCAATCACATTCAAAATACGTATTGATTCCCCAATCAATAGAATGGAATGGCGAGTCTATAATCACTGTGTATCTGTCCAGCAGGTTCCCTACGAGATTCAGGTGTTGTGCAAAGTGACGGCAGTTCCTTTTATGCATCTGCGTACTGCTGGTAGCGTTGACGATCAGAGCGACCAGCCTCATAGTGTCAAATCCCGTCAGCTCATTTGAATCTTTGTCGTCCCCATAGAACTCGTAGGCAAGTTTCACATTGGCATTTCTGATTGCTCCTCTCCAGAACCCGATCTATCTTGTGTTGCACGCTGTCTAAACAATCACATAAACAGAAACATGATATAACAGAAACATGAAATTTGAATCGTTGTCGATCCTGAAGTGATCGATGATCGATCAAGCTCGCAACACAGAATTTACTTAATTATAAAACGCCCATAAAGGTACACAACATACACTAAACCCAGGTTTATATATATTACAAAAAACAGTTACAAAATTAAGGAATTTCAGCCTTAAAAACGAGCTCATGCTCCTCTACATCTTGCTCACTCACAAATCTCCTCACAGCATAATTTTCCCTACAGCACAGATATCTCTTACACCCCTATCGCATTACATTGATATAGGAAGTCTTAGGAAGGATCGATCCTATCCTCCCCTGCTTTCCTCCAACGAAAGCTCTCCAAAAGCATACATGGTTGTTAACAACTGCTTTAAATCCACTTTAAATCTGCTTTTCTGCTTTAAAACAGGCTTTCCTCTGTTCTGATCCTCTGGTCCATGTTTGCTTGGTTTGTTGCTGGGTGCTCCCGCGTTAATCTAATTTGGAAGTATCATATCAAAGAGGTAAGGAAGCTGCAACAAGGTCAAAACCATGGAAATCATCGCCTACAGGTATGGTTCAAAACACTTCCTCTCCACTTTCTTACTTGCATAATCCATTATGGAATACTAATGTGTTAGGGCAGCCATGTCAATCTCAATATAACCACCAGCAATTTTGTCTCAAGCTGGCATGGTTCACCTTATGAGCATGACTACTCTCCCTCATCTTGTAGCACAAGCACATTCTCCATATTCTCCACTAGCTCTTCCACAACATCTTGCTTGCATATCGAATTTATCCACTCAACCCAACCAACCACATCATCAAAATGCTCCATTCCATACACAATTTCCTGCTCAACTAATTCCACACCCTCACCACAATAAACCAGTACAACATGCTTACAATGTTGAACTGCCAAATTTACCCACCCTTCCCACCCATCCTATCTCACATGCGCCATTAGAGAAAACTTACAACGAGATTCAGAATGTTTCAAATTCAAAAATTGTAGAAGCTATGGAAGAAAATGAGGTTTCTTATAGTATGTATCAACAAGCTATTTTAAAAGCTCAAGAACTTCATGATGTGATGGATATGAGAAATCAAGAAAGTAAAAAATACATTGAAGATTGGTTTCACTCCATCATTTGTTTGAAGCATCACTCCATACTTCAACAATTTTTGACACCATCTTTTCAAGGGAAGTTGGCTTCTCATACCCTAATTTTCATTAATATGCATTTTTCAAATTTGGGTATGTGTATACGTGAAGCCTTATTTCGAAAATGGCTCCACTGGAAGTACTCATATACGTAGTCATATTCATTTTTCAAATTAAAATAGGTTAGTGTATAAAATAAAATAAATAAGGGAATAAATAAATGCATTTTGTTTTTTTATGTAAAACTAGTTTTTTGTTACAACATGCTATGCAAATCAACATTGGTGATAATTTTTTAATTCATTTGTGTATGTAGATGAATTATAATGGAAATAATAGTCCTACAAACACTCATATTCACTTTTATCACCAATTTGAAAAAATGCTTCAATATCATATTTTTTTTTTTTGCTTCTGGGCTTGATGGAATTTCTGCAAAAACAGTCGAGACAGTCATGTTTTGAGGGACCAAAAAGGAATATTTGAAACCTATTTCTATCCTAAGTAGCTCTTGATGTCTACTTTCCAACCCAATTTAAATCACTTAACTTGGATTTGAAACGAAAAAGTTAGGACCACAACATTGACCGGATGTCTAGCAGGCAACTGAGGAACAGAGTTGGGACAGTTAGTTTTTGGAGGCCTAAATGAATGAATTTTTAAAAAAAATTTCTATGGTAGATTCCCCTATGAATCTAGTCTACAATGCAATTAGAATCATTCATTTTCGATTTCGTATGGGGAAGTTATGATCAAAATACAGACTGTCTATCGTAAATCAGCGATCTTAAAACTCTGTCTTTCCAACTGTTCTTTACAGTATTTTACCTATCAATTCTTCTTTTATTCAAAACATGTTTCTATCGGAGATAAATAAATTAATATACTTTAATTTTCAATTTGAATCATTCGAATCTGACATCAAACGAAAAAGTTATGCTTGAAATATCAACTGTTGGTCTAAGCCAGGTAATTGAAAATGACTCTATTATGCAGGTTATTCTAACTAAAATTGACATATCATATCATTAAATCTTTAAAACATGTTTCTATTGGAGATATACCTTTGAATTAGCTCTCAGAATTAGCTCTCATCTGGCTTTGGAATCACTCAATTTGAATGAAAAACAAAGAGGTTGTGATTAAAACACTGCTGGTTAATATGGTCGACCACTGCTCTCCCACAGGTGACAAATAAATTTTACTTTGTTATTTTCTCTGTGGATTTGTTATATAGAGTAACTACTTGTTAGTTTTTTGCATGATTCTTGGATTAGGGGAGCCAGCGCACCTCTCTTTCTCCATGATTTAATGTTTTATTGCAGGTATATACTCGTTTTTTGTAGGTCCTAGGAGAAAAAGAATGTCAATTTATGGACGATTAATTCTTCAAAGAAATTTTAAATGAAACAAAGGAATTTCATCCAACTCATTACCTAATAGATTCATAATAGAAGAAATGAAAAATTGATTTCCATTTGAATATTCATGTCATTTCATTTCGAATAGATCATTTTTTTGACATAACATCATAACTGTTGTAATTTAATTTATTTATTTACATACTGTTTTTTGTTGTTTTCTAATTTCTTTTATATTTTGTGTTTCATGTGTTGTTTCATTCAAAGTGTAACTCATCTTCAGCATCAATGCCGTGAACAGCTAATTTGTTTTTTTTTCATGTTTACATTTTATGATTGTCCATTTTGCTGTTCCTTTTCGAATGGAACAACACTTTTGCATTTTTACATTTTGTTGTTCCTTTTCGAAATGGAACAACTGTTGTTCATTTTCGAATGGAACAGTACCTCTACACTTTCATGTTTTGTTGTTCCTTTCTGAATGGAACAACACTTCTACACTTTCACATTTTGTTGTTCATTTTCGAATGGAACAACACTTCTGCATTTTCACGTTTTGCTGTTCCTTTTCGAAATGGAACAGCAGTTCTGCACTTTCACGTTTTGCTGTTCCTTTTCAAAATGGAACCGCACTTCTGCACTTTCACATTTTGTTGTTCCTTTCCGAATGGAACAACACTTCTGTACTTTCACGTTTTGTTGTTCCTTTCCGAATGGAACAGCACTTATGCACTTTCACGTTTTGTTATTCCTTTTCGAAATGGAACAACACTTCTGCACTTTCACTTTTTATTGTTCCTTTCCAAATGGAACAACACTTCTGCACTTTCACATTTTGCTGTTCCTTTCCGAATGGAACAACGCTTCTGCACTTTCACGTTTTGTTGTTCCTTTTCAAAATGGAACCGCACTTCTGCACTTTCACGTTTTGTTGTTCCTTTCCGAATGGAACAACATTTTTGCACTTTCACGTTTTGCTGTTCCTTTCCGAATGGAACAACACTTCTGCACTTTCACGTTTTGATGTTCCTTTTCGAATGGAACAACACTTCTACACTTTCACGTTTTGTTGTTCCTTTTCGAAATGGAACAGTTGTTGTTCCTTTTCGAAATGGAACAACATTTCTGCACTTTCACATTTTTGCTGTTCCTTTTCAAAAGAACATCATTTTCGCATTTATTGTTGTTTCTCTTAGAGAACAACACCTTTTCACATGCATTTTTTCGTTGTTCCCTACAGGGAACAACATTTTTTTGTGTGTATTTTTTCCTTTTGGTGTGCATTTTCTTCACTGTTTCCTACACAGAACACCACTTTCTTTTTTAGTGTTTTGTTTGTTCCTTCAAAGAAGCAACATTTTGGGATTATTTTCGAGAGAAACCCTTCCTTCCTCTTGTGGGATTATTCCTAGTTCATATCAACCACATTTTCCTGATTCTCTTTCATGGTATGAAGTACACTATTTTTATGAGGACAAGAATTATGGATTCTATTGAAGCAAGTTAATATCATTTACATTATGATCTTTAACAGGACAGCTCCTTGATGATAGTTTATTTTCAAAAGGACACAATTATTTATATATTACTTTACTGCATTGTTTTCTACTATACATGATACTGATTGATCATCTTAATACCATGTTGGTTCCACCCTTCCTGGTTATAATCTTCTCTGTTTGTAATAAATGAGATTATGGGTATATTGTTTTCTATTGACATGTTCAACTTCTTCTGCCATCCCTGCTCTTAAGGAGTACTGAGCCTCCCTCTTTTTATCATAAAAATGTGTAATAACAACAAAATTTTGTTTGCAGATGGAGGATAGGGGGTCTCATTACGAGCCAGCCTACCATGTTCATAAGGCTGTAACAAAGTGACATTCCCATTATGGCCACCACATCAGGGTGATGATCCATTGGGTAGCCAAATTATCTTTGGAACAGGAGGTCTCATCATGAGCCGGCCTGATCACTTTTGCTACATCCCAGTGAATGGTAGTGTGATTATCTGGTTACCACGCCAACACACTGGTCTCTTCTGTAGAATAGCACTAAAACTCTCCATTTATAAATTGAGGATCCTGGCTCATATGGGTTAAAAAGCAACCCTGCCGAGGCTATGGATGCCTGCTGGCAGCAGAGGCTCTGCTTATGGTATTGAAGTTATATCTTATCATCAATTGTTACTATAATACCCTTTTCTTATTATTCCTTTTTATCAGAAAAATTATTTCCTTCATTTTCCCTGTTTTGAACCTTTACGCATGAAAAATTATTTTCTGATCAATCACATCCTTTTCAGCTAAGAACACAGTCAGTAAAGCATCTTTTTGGCATATTGTTGTTATTTTTCTCTTTTCATAACTTATCATCAATCCAAAGTGTCCTATCTTTTATTCATAACTATCTTTACACACTCTGCTCTCATTATAACCATAACTCTCGTTATCATTGATATGTGTACTTTGTTTTATTTACTGCAATATCGTTCATTCCCTTGCCTTGCTCTCAGCACAACACCTTTCCTATGCTGTATGGTCATGGAATCCCTTTTCCAATTGGAGGGGGGAATGTATGCATTATGGGCTAGCATGCGCTATGATTACTGCACCCTGCCATAACTTGTTGATTTGACAAAATATTACTATTGCCTATATACACAAGTTTTTCTGATTGAAATTTTTGTATACATCTTAATCTATTGCTATTCAAAACTAACACTATGGATTCAAGAACATTGTATGAAAAATAGTGATTTGTTTACATGAGAATAACAAATATGGGGCATAACTCTATTCACAACATGACCACACTATTACAACTAACAGTAGAGGCTCGAGCAACTCGCGAACATGAACAATTCTTCCGACGTTATGTGCTTACCTGGATTCCACATTTTGCATCACTTCAGCACCAACTCTGCTTCAAAAACTGCCAGTACATATATGTCATTCCACATTTTTCTTTTTGGAGGTAAAACTTGAGGTAAAATTGCATAATTTTCTGATTTATTACAAATTTAGGAGAATTTAATGAAAATCCATTTTGAGCATTATTTATCATCCTTCCTTCCACATCTTTACCACTTCCTTTTTTTCAGCGGCATCTCATCTTTCAGTTTGGGGGAGTGTTTCATTCATTTCTTTCTTATAACCATGTCGTTCATATTTTTTATCATCCATTACTATTCTTATTCATTCTCAACACCTCCCTTATTCCATGTTGTTTTACACCAAGCATAGAATTCAACAGATGGTAGCAACCACCTCTATTTTTTTTCTAACATCGCATGAGGGCATGCTAATTTTTAAGAGAGGGGGAGGAATTGCTACGCATGATGAATGTTTTCCATTTTCTTTCTCATTTAAGGCATACAATTTTAGTGTAGAAATTGATTTCTATAATATTTTTAAACCTATGAACTCAATTCTTGTGATTTTTGACGTATCATTAAAATATACACACCCAGACAATTTCAAGTTATATTGGTTCATAAAATTTCAGAATTCATGCACTATCACCTACAACCATTTTATTTATATCTCATGATCCGTGCATCAAAATGATCTGATTTTTGGATCATAGAGGCATTCATATATTACAAATTTACTTGCACAATTTCAACAAAATCTGGTTTGTAGTCTTTGGGAAAATAGTTAATGAAGGTTGCTGTCATTTATATCATATTTTGCTACAACTTAATTTTTATGCCTTCATCAAGATTTCTCAAATTGAATATCTATTAATTGAGAAAGAATTCATTTGTTCTATCCATTTTATGAGCTGAGATGAACAAATTTTATTACTTGGTTAACACATGGGTTTTGTCTTTGAGTTGCATGAGGACATGCAACATATTCAGTTTTTGTTGCATGAGGACATGCAATATATTCGGTGTGGAGGTGTGTTGGGCCGTGAATACGACCACCTTTGTAACACTTATTTCATCCATTTTTACTCTTCTCTATTATATCATTTGTTATAATTTTTATTAAATCATTTTATAAATGATTTATGCTCTTATGGATGAATATTATTTGTTCTTCCTTTATTTTTATAAATTGATGATTATGAATGATTTTATCAATGATAGTTTCAATAAATTAGTTGTAACATTATTCACCATTTTTAACCTCCAAGGTAATTTCCAGATTGAGAATTTGATTTTTAAAAGCGCTAACTCAGAAATTCGCTGGAATAAGGAGTGACAGTTTTGTGGTTGAGATTTTGAGCAAATGGAGAAGAATCTGGAAAATCAGGAACATGGGTTTTCTCCAGAACGGACCCAGTTAACTTTATTGAAGAATGGTTTGCCCAAATTCGGCTTGTACTTAGAGAAACGCAGGGTTCTTTGAGGAAACCCAAAGAATGATTGAAGAAATTGTTGAGGAACTAACCATCTCTGATGACCATCCATAAACTATGCAAGATGTAGACTATGGTAGGAGTAATAGCAAGCTAAGGGTGGAAAGAGTAAAGGTTCAAAATAAAAGGGTCATTAATAAGCCAAGAACAAAATGGATGTCTCTAAAGTAGGAGCTAATAGACTCTTAATGCTATACCAAATTACTATTGAAGCTCTTGCATACTATTACTGAAGAGGAGGCAAAAAATATGAGATTAAAAAGGACAATAAATGAGATTAAATAAGTTCCAATCCAATGTCTCTATTTATGACCCCTTTGCTTATTAAAGCACCCAACACTATTACAAATACATATGACACGCCCCATCAAGTAAGAAAGGTAACACATCTTCTAAATAGAAGAAACTCACTCAATGAATTCTGGAGGGCACAAGAAAGTACACTAGGCCCTAAAAGACTTAAGCAAATCAAAGTTGGTTGATCTACTAGAAACAAAATGTTTTAATAGGCTATTGCTGGTTGTTCAAATATTCATGATAAAAAGGTCCAGTTCCTTTCTTAAGGCTATTAAACTTGTTAAGGGACCTTTATGGACCACACATGATTAGAGAATCTATTCTTGTTTCCAAAGATATACTACAAGAAGAGCTAGAAGTTATTAAAACATCAATGGGTTCTGAATTAGACAACTTATCTAGATTCCCATAAACTAAAATTAGAGAATCCTTAGTTACATTTGTTAATTATAATGAGGACCTAGTAGCTACAACTATATTGTTGGGAGTAGATGTCGAAGATATCAAGGAGGAAATATTCAACCTACATGTTAAACATGACATACTCGTTCCTTCGATGAAGGAATATATAACACTGGCTGAAGCAATTACCGCAAGAAATTGTTAATCTTGAATAGTTGTCAAACGGTTAGATTAATTACATTCTTTTAGTCATATAGATAAGCATCTTCTTCAACAAGGAAAGGTCTTTCCACATTATTTTTATGAGTATCTAAATCCATTGAAACAATTCCCCTCTTTCTTCTTAGACTTTGGTCATCCAACTTTCATGAATGTTTCAGTACATCGTTTAAGTTGATACCTGACTATAGCTCTTCCTTTCTTTTAGAATTCAATATTTATTGGTCCATGGGAGCTGAATCCGTGTCCCTTTATGAGACGAATTCATTTACTTCTACAATATCATGATTATGAAGCATGCTTTAGGCACTTGACTTTTGCAAACTTGAATTTCTAAAAAACAAAATTTACTCTTGCAGATAGCTCCCTTTTGAGAAAGTGATTCATTGTGATTTTGAGACTTTTTTTAAAGGAGTGTGAATCTTGTGAATGATTTTCTACACCCTTTATGAATTTGATAAATGAAAATATTCTATAACTCTCTAAATATCTAGACCATTATGCTTTTGTCTTTGTCTATCTTGCTTCAATGATACTTACCTTACAAATGATCAATGAAATGGATATGATCAATTAAACTTCATATATTTATTTATGTTTTGTGTTCTTGTTACCACACTTGGTTCAATGACACATGCATGATCTCAATGTATATTATTTCTTAGGATATATTGAAAATTTGAGTGTGCATTGAAAAAGGACAACCACCTCTTTAAAAACTTATAGAGACATTTATTGAAGCCCTAGGAGGTTGATTTTTGTTCTTTATGGGAAAAAAATTAAAACATGTATTTCGTTGTATTATGTGAGTTATATTGTCATGTCTCCCAACACTCTACCATAGTAAATTTTTTTTATTATTATTAAATACCACTATAGAAACTATTAAGTCGGCAACCCTCCTACTGTCTTTACTACTCCGGTCGTTGGTAGAGTTTTTTGGCAACCAGATTGTTGGGTCATGGTGATGTTATCAGCTTTGTACTATAGGACCAAGGTTCATTAACTCTATATGTACCTTGGAAATCTCCCACCTCCTCGCGATTAGTGAACTTAGCGGATATATGTTACACTTGGCAATTTCATTGAATATGCTCTATTTATATTGTACTGTTTTGGGTTAATGATCTAGCTATCGGTGTTAATTCTCCCCGCTCTGCCCTCTACGTGGCACGATCAGGCTCTTCTATCCACATTCATTTACCTTGAGCCTTTCGCCACATCAATGGAGGATGGTTTGGGTTATGATCTGACGGTTCAACTCTTTCATGGTTTGGTTCATTCATCTCTCGGTTATCTAGTTGCATTATCACTTCCACCGCTTGGCTCTGGCTTTGTTTCTCCCCTTAGTTTTCTGCGGGTCTACTCTGTCTATTTCCAGGCCTTGAAACAAGTTGGAAGGCCACAAGATGCGGGAATATGGTGACCCTATCACATGGAAGAATCCCGATATGTTTTTTTTTGTTACTATTATTTGATATTTTCGTCTCTGGAATTTTATTTTCTACGGAATACTTCCACAACTCTCTGCTAACTAAGGTTTTAATGGTGCGCTCTGGTTGTAGAGCTTGCCTCAAGAATCCAAGACTCTCAGGCGAGGCTGCGAGGTCGACATCTCACCTGTCTTCCTTGCTCGAGAAGACCAGGTAAGGAATTGCTTCCGGATAGCTGTTCTTGATTAAGTTTGACTTTTCAGATGACTCGAATCTGAGATGGTTGGCTATACTAGTTCTATTGCACAACCCTTTCAAGTTCTGAAAGTTTTGAAGGCTTGTTGAGTTAGCAGGGTAATTTTCTTGTACACCCGAGAGCTGTAGGGGTTAAGACCTGTACCCTTTTGCTCGGGTAGAAGGTTTTGTTTTAGTTCTCTAGCGTCAAGTTCGAACAGTGGCTATTCTAATGTAGTTATGTATATTTTTTTAAGTGCCATGGTTTATCCCGTGGCTTATCTGGTTGTACTAGATGAGCTTGCAATGTGCTATGAAGCAACTCTCAGGAATAATATTGGGTGAAGCTGCTGGAAGCGCCTTGGTTAACTTATTCTCTTCTCTGAATGTGCATATGTATTCACATAACCCTTTGTTACAGTTTTATAACCAACTGCTAAATAGATGTTGTTCTCAAGCTATGTTCAGTTGTATGGTTTAATGGTATTGTTTCCACACCTTGTTTTCTATTCAGATGTTTAAATTTGTGAATGATAACAGTCTCCATCCATATATTCATTCCTCCTAATAATTCAACCGAAATTTAAATGAATGTTTAGCACTACCTAATGCTAGTTCATTCCTTCGTAGTTATAAGATTAGGTTCTTTACTGGTTCTCACTGCTTCCATGTTTATTTCTGGTAGTTAAGTCTTATACGCAAGATTTCTTAGTTAATTATTTATTGTGAAACCCCACCTATAAGGTTCTGGAAGTCTGTGTGCAAGGTAACCCTTGACGGGCTTGTTTGCATGATATAGAGTTTCTTCTCTCCACAACTTTCTGTGGTCCATCCTTGGTTACAACCTGAGGCAGAAGATTTCTACGTTTGTATGCCATTTATGTTTACAACTTATATGTGTGCTAGCATGTTAATTTTAAAGGAGATGTATACATTTATATATATTCGGCATTATTTCTCCAGACTATACCTCCATATAATACCCAGCAAAATTTATGGACCTGCATCACTTTGGATTTTACCCTCATCGTTCTAGTTACTATTAACATAAAGATTCTTGTCTTTTTAATCATTTCTCGGGTGTGAAATCTATGTTCGCAATTTAGAATTATACCTACCCCACCAGGGATTTAATTAGTGGTTTTGTTATATATTACACCTACCACTTCCTAGGGGTCGCTTTTTCTCATTATCTGGGTTTAGCGTGGTCCAAAATCTTTACAACCCTACAGATTCACCATGGTCACCGTTTACTCACTTGTCTTCCCATAATTTAATAGGTTTATGTACCCATCCCTTTTTTGGTTACTCTAAAAAGACCATCAATGTTTTTCCTTAATTAACTGATACATTTTAGCTACAGAATTAATTTTGTACAAGGTTTTTTTTTTGTTATGTTTAGCTACAGTGCTTTTTATTTCATACGAATAATACAGAACTTAATCACGCACAACAACTAGAGTTTTTTTTTTGGGTACCTGTTCTTGGATGTCAATCTGCTATTTCACAGAACTGTTCACCTCTGCTTTTCGGAGCTACTGCCACTAGCAACGCATTCCAGATACTGAGCTTTTCCTTTGTATCCTACTTCTATTTTCCACCCAACCTTGAGATTCATCTTTCTGGACGAGAATCTCCCCCCGTGCTCTCTTGCAGGATCACTATCCTCGGCAAGATATCTACATCTAGTGCTTGGCTATCTGGTCCTCACTAGACTTAGCCATCTTTCTCTCTATTTTTTTTCTGTCTGTCCTCATAGCACAATCTAACTTCCTCCCCCTCTTTTCCTTTGGAAACCTTTCCAGTCAGGAGAGGTAGTTAGGGTTGCAATCACTGCAACCATTCTTCCCAACTTCCCCCTCAGAAGTTGCCAGTATTTTCCAAGAAAAACATTTCTTATCTTATTAAAGAAATAATAAAAATATTATTAAATTTCAAAACAGTTAATAATATCATATTCGGTTTTTTTTTAACCACAATAAAGTCAAATATTTACATTTTCATGTGGCATTACATCTCCCCCTCCTGAAATTGGACATCGTCCCGATGTCTGTTGGCCATGAACAACCCTGGGTAAGCTTTTTTCATGAGCTCTTCATCTTCCCAAGTGGCCTCATCAGGCCCAAAGTGTTGCCACTGCACTTTAAATTGGGTAATAGCTCGCTTCTGCAGAAGTATTTCTCTCTGGTCGAGAATGCTCAGCGTCTCAACCAAGATTTCTCCTTCAGGTTCAACCTGCAGCATGCAATATTCTAAATCAGTTTCTTTAAAAGAAAATTTTTAGACTAGTCTACTAAAAATAATTATCACCTGTACATCCTTCCATCTAATCACATGTTTAGGATCATAAACATATTTTTTTAATACAGAGACATGGAAGACATTATGGACCCGGATGTAACTTGGCAGGGCTAGCTGGTAAGCCACCAGCCCAATTCTTGCCAAGACCTAGAATGGTCCACAATATCGGGGTGCCAACTTGGTACACCTGCTCCATTGTAGTGTACTCATCCTTGCTTGAATTCTCACATACACATGATCACTGACTTGGTATTCTTTAAATCTTCTTTTCCAGTCAGCAAAGTTCTTTTGCTTATCCTGGGCAACTTTTAAATTAGACCGTACATTTTTGACCATTTCCTCCATTTCCTTAGGTATTTCTAGCCCTAACCTTAATTTGTCTTTAGGTCCACCCAAGCTTGAGGGTGTGCGGCATTTCTGCCTGTACAAAACTTCAAAGGGGCTCATTTGTACTAAAGTATGATAGTTGTTATTGTATGCAAACTCAACCAAGTGTAAATACTCCTCCCACTTAGTTGGTTGTTGCATTACATATGCCCTTAACATGTCTTCCACCACCTAGTTCACCCATTATGTTTGTCCGTTGCTCTGGGGATTATACGCTGTACTGAAGTTCAGCTGCGTCCCTAATTCTACAAATAATTTCTTCCAAAAGACCGATGTCAATTTCACGTCACGGTCTGAAATTATCGTCTTTTGTAGTCCATGCAATCTAAACACATTTTGCATGAAGATATGGGCAATCTGTACAACTCTGTAGGTGGATTGCATAGGTATAAAATGTGTCGCTTTACTCAATTTGTCCGCCACCACCATAATAGAATCGTTATTCTTCTTTGTCTTAGGTAGCCCTGTTATAAAATCCATAGATATGGTTTCCCACTTCCATTCTGGAAAGTGTAATGGTTGCAATAACCCCGCTAGGGGTTGATGCCCCACTTTAATTTGTTGGCACTCCAAACACCGTGCCAAATACTCTGCCACATTCTTCTTCATACCCAGCCAGTGGTATTCTTTTCGAATTGCAATGATCATTTTCTGATATCCTGGGTGTCCAACATAGTGATTGATATGAAATTCATCCAAAATCAGATTTTTAATGCTGTTTTGATTGGGTACATATAGCTTCTTCTTGTAGTACAACATTCCAGCATCATCCACCCCATAGCCTTGCTGATTTTCCTCCCTGGTAGACTGTTGTACTCGCTGTTTTATTTGTTGGTATATAGTATCTTGTTCTGCTACTTTTTTTATCATCCCCTCGAAGGGGCTTTTCCATTCGCTATAGAAAATTTCTTATAAACACTATAATTTCCGACTTAAAGCGTTTGGCACCCAGTTTTCTTTCCTCTTCAAATTTTTGATTTCAAAGTAAAAAACACTTAGGAAATCCACCCACCATGCTTGCCTAGCATTTAAAGTGGGCTGGATAAAATAATTGGTTAGACTGTGGTGGTCTGTCAGTAATAAAAATTTCCTTCCCATAAGATAATGTCGCCACATCTTCAAGGCGTGTATGATGGCTACCAACTCTATGTCATAAGTGGAATATTTCTCCTCATGCTCTTTTAGTTTCCTTGACTCGTAAGTAATTAACTTTGCTTCTTGCATCAACACGCCTCCCACACCTTCATTGCTTGTGTTAGTGCACACCAAATAGTCCTTATTAGGATCAGCTATGCTCAAAATGGGTGTGGTGGTGAGTAGGTGCTTAAGCTTCTCAAAACTTCTTAGGCATTCCGGGGTCCATCTGAACACTCTTCCTTTTTTTTGTAAGGAAGTGATAGGATACGCTACTCTTGAGAATCCTTCTACAAATCGTCTGTAGTAACCGGCTAACCCCATAAAGGATTTGATGTCTACTACATCTTTCGTTATGGGGCAACCCATTATGGTCTTTATGTTTTCGGGGTCTACCGCGATCCCTTCCTTCATGATTATATGACCCAGATACTATATTTCTTCCTTGAAGAAGTCGCACTTGCTGAACTTGGCATATAACTGGTGTTCTCAGAGGGTTTGTGGAACAAATCTAAGGTGCTCCTTGTGCTCTTCCATAGTGCGGGAATATATCAATATATCATCAATAAATATGAGCACAAATCTATCCAAATATTGATGAAATATGTTGTTCATCAAGCACATGAAAGTTGCGGGGGCATTAGTTAACCCAAAGGGTAGCACCAGAAACTCGCAATGTCCATAACTTGTTCTAAAAGCTGTTTTGGCTATGTCTTCTTCCTTAATCCTCATTTGGTGATACCCTAATTGGAAATTGATCTTGGAGAATACTATTGCACCTTTCATTTGGTCGAAAAGTTCATCAATCCAGGGTAGAGGATACTTATTTTTTATTGTCAGTTTGTTCAACTGACAATAATCTATACACATGTGAAGAGTCCCATCCTTTTTCTTAATAAACAATACTGGAGCTCCCTAAGGAGACACACTGGGGCGAATATAGTTTTTGTCTAACATTTCCTGTAGGTGCATTTTTAACTCTATCAACTTAGGTGTACTCATTTTGTAGGGTGCTCGAGATACCAGGGCTACCCCTGGTACCAATTCGATAGTAAAGTCTATATCCCTCTTAGGTGGCAATCCGGGAATCTCTTCCGGAAATACATCAGCAAATTCCTGTATCACAGGGATGTTGTCCAATGTGGCTGTTTTATCTTTCGAGTTAGCATAGCCCACTTGGATGGCATAAATCTGACACCCCTTCTTAATGAATTTTGCTAACTGAGAGGCAGTTATTTGTTGAACCTGTACTCGCCGCTTAATTCCTTGCATCTCTTGCCTTGCTCCAAGCTCACCCCTATAATAAATAGTCTTTGTTTTGTAGTTGACTAAGGAACAATGCTTTTCTAGCTAGTCCATACCGATTAGAACGTCATATGAACCAAGGGGGAGCACGTTTAAATCTGCCATTACTGGCTGCCCTGCTATCTTTAAAGAGCAGTTATTGACTTTTGCAAGCACTCGCCTCTTGGCCCCTGTAGCTAGCTGTACGAGCCATGGATTCTTGAATTTAACAGGTTGCAGTTTACAATGTTCTATGACCTAAGGACTAATATAACTTAATGTGGCTCCAGGATCCATTAAAACAGCTAAAGTAAGGTCTGAGATTTTACCTTCGAATTCCACCATGGTCAGTTGGTACTCCGCCTGACGATCATCCAGGGCTATGTTAATCCTTGGTAGACTGCGTCCTATATCGTCGACTGTCGATGCTTCATGGATTTGGATACCTATTCGGTTCCCTTTCGTTGAGGGCAGTTTTTGATGTAGTGAGGCCCTCCGCAACCCCAACATTGTACTAGAGGCCTTGTTGTCCCTTCACTGTCTAACTTTACAGGCTGTTCGCCGACTCTGGACTCATTGGTTGTCTTGGACCTGAATGATTTTTTCTGTACAGTTCTTTTGTTTTTCCCCTTACCCACACTCTTGCTGCCGCTATTGCAATCCCCTTTATGGTTTCCAGCCAACTTATTACTTTTCTTGTCATTCCATCTTTTACCTGAAATTTCTCCTTTTTGTTTACTCTGTTGGTAACAAATCCTGGCTTTACGTATTTCTTCGTCCATTGTCTTTGGATTGTCAAACTCAATCCTTTACCGCATATATAGAGGTAAACTACTAACAAACCTTTGCACTTTAGTTTTTTCCTCTCTAATATAAGGCACATAATGAAGCAATGAACTAAAACAAGTGATAAATTCGTCCATGGTTTGTTGTCCCAACTACAAGTCATGGAATTCTCTTGCCTTTTCGTCATAATAACGCTCGGTCAGGTATCTTTCCTTAAAGTACCTTTGAAATTTCTCACAAGTTATGGTCTATTCACTTACTCTTCTTACGATCTTAACTTCTTCCCACCACAGGGCGGCCTTTCCCTGTAGTTGGAAAATGGCTAGTCATGCCTTAAGGTTGTGATCATATTCAAATAGCTGGAAATATTTTTTCATATTAATCAACCATGCCACAACTGCTTCCTCCTGTTCTCCGTCAAAGTGTGGCGGTTTAATCTTACAAAATTCCCCTTGCAACTCTATATGTTGCCTTTTTGATGTCTATTGTTCGGATGCATTATCAGATCATTCCTACCTTTCCTCTGACCCTTCAGGTTCTGTATGGTGTTGCTACTCCTCTGACATTCTTTGTTGCTCCGCACTGGGATTTGCTGGCGGTTGGTTCTGTTTATCAGACAGGCTTTTTATAATTCTCTCTTGTTCCATAGTTAGTCGCGCATTATCTTCTCGTAATCGGGCCATTTCATTTTTCAATTCTTGCACTGTCTCCAAAATGGCCAAGTTTGTATTGCGAGCCTTCTCTCCGAGCTGTACCCATAGCTCAGGGTTATTCTCAGGACCAGGTACAGGTCCCTGCCCCATCGCATACCTGCATGACGCACTGTCTGCTCTTCTCATACTATCAGTCTTCTGTTTTTCCTGTTTTGTTCTTAACATAAGAAAAATGATAGAAAGGAAAAAGTTAACATACTAACTGTTTTCTTGAACTGTAGAAATAAAGAAAAAAAATAAATTGTATGTGTTGTTTCTGTAGTCAACTTTCAATTCCCAGAGGCCTCAGTTTTGTAACTAGGCTTTGATACCAACTGTCATGTCTCCCAACACTCTACCATAGTAAATATTTTTTTTTATTAAATACCACTATAGAAACTATTAAGTCGGCAACCCTCCTACCATCTTTACTACTCTAGTCATTGGTGGAGTTTTCTGGCAACCGAATTGTTGGATCATGGTGATGTTATCAGCTTGGCACTACAGGACCAAGGTTCATTAAATCGATACATACCTTGGAAATCACCCGCCTCCTCGTGATCAGTAAACTTAGTGGATATATGTTACACTTGGCAATTTCATTAAATATGCTCTGGTTATATTGTATTGTTTTGGGTTAATGCTTTGGCTATGGGTGTTAATTCTCCCTACTCTACCCTCTACATGGCATGAGTAGGCCCTTCTATCCGCAAACATTTACCTCAAGCCTTTCGCCACATCAACGGAGGATGGGATGGGTTATGATCCGACAGTTTAGCTCTTTCATGGTTTGGTTCATTCATCTCTTGGTTATCCGGTTGCATTATCGCTTCCACTGCTTGGCTTCAGCTCTGTTTCTCCCCTTATTTTTCCACGGGTCTACTTTGCATATCGCCAAGCCTTGAAACAAGTTGGAAGGCCACTAGATGCGGGAATATGGTGACCCTATCACATGGAAGAATCCGGTACGTTTTTTTTTTGTAACTGTTATTTGACATTTTCGTCCTTGGAATTTTATTTTCTGTGGAATACTTCCACAACTCTCTGCTAACTAAGGTTGTAATGGTGCATTCTAGTTGTAGAGCTCGCCTCAAGAATTTGAGATTCTCAGGCGAGGCTATGGGGTCGGCATCTCACCTGTCTTCATTGCTCGAGAAGCCCAGGTAAGGAATTGCTTCTGGATAGCTGCTCTTGATTGTGTTTGACTCTTCAGATGACTCAAATCTGAGATGGTTGGCTATACTAGTTCTATTTCACAGCCCTTCCAAGTTCTGAAAGTTTTGAAGGCTTGTTGAGTTAACAGGGTAATTTTCTTGTACACCCGAGAGCTGTAGGGGTTGAGACCTGTACTCTTTTTCTTGGGTAGAGGGTTTTGTTTTAGTTCTCTAGCGTCGAGTTTGAACAGTGGCTATTCTAATGTAGTTATGTATATTTTTTTACCTGCCATGGTTTATCCTGTGGCTTATCTGGTTGCACTATATGAGCTTGCAATGTGCTATGAAGCAACTCTCAAGAATAATCCTAGGTAAAGCTACTGGAAGCGCCTTGGTTAACTAATTCTCTTCTCTGAATGTGCATATGTATTCGTATAACCCTTTGTTACAGTTTTATAACCAACTGCTAAATAGATGTTGTTCTCAAGCTATGTACAGCTGTATGGTTTAATGGTATTATTTCCACACCTTGTTTTCTATTCAGATGTTTAAATTTGTGAATGATAACAATATCCATCTAGATTGCCATTCATCCTAATAATTTAACCAAAATTTAAATGAATGTTTAGCACTGCCTTACGCTAGTTCATTCCTCTATACTTATAAGATTAGGTTCTTTACTGGTTCTCACCGCTTCCATGTTTATTTCTAGTAGTTAAGTCTTATACGCAAGCTTTCTTAGTTAATTATTTATTATGAAACCCCACCCATAAGGTTCTGGAAGTCTGTGTGCAAGGTAACCCCTGACGGGTTCATTTGCATGATACAGAGTTTTCTCTCTCCACAACATTATGATGCAGGGCTACCCTGCAACTACCAGGATCTTCAATATTCCTTGCATATAAGAATGCATCTCAACATATAATCCCAATTGACATCTTAAATCCAGCAATTTCGTTCAACTTCTTTCACACATATCTTCAAATAGTTATCGGCTATGGCAATTATAAATTCAGATCTAAGCCACAACATACCTCTCAATAATTCAGTGGCACTCTTTCTAAACCTTGCAGACTCATCCATTCAATGTGTTCATTTAATTTAGAAAATGATACTGCCATACCTACATTTTAGATCCCAGCGCTGACTCAGATCATTTCCAGCGCGGACTTGGATATTCAACTGCTGATTCCAACTGCAATTTGATTCAGAACTTCCGTTAATCGCTCTTGTAAATGTTGTCCCTCAATTAAATAGGGTCGCTGCTACAAACACTGTCTTTCACAAGTTGATGTCAAATTTACAAACAAATCATTCTTCCATGGATACAATCAGAATCGCTCTTCCTCCATTATGAAACAGAATTCAGGAATCCATTAATGAGTATTTAAAATTTTGCACAGGATAGCGTATTCAACGCTCAAGCTTGACATTTATGGATTGCGTTTATAAAATCGACCCTCCTCCTATTCGAACCTTGACATAAATTTGCATTGCTAGCAAATGCAATTCAAAATTAAAATCTCACTTACCCAAAAATCAGTTGTGCATTCACATAGTCATTTATCGAAACCAACATTCCCACTGCGTTTCTGGCCTCAGAAAGATGTACAAACACCGTGTGGGTAGCGTCAGCCTTTACTACATAGTCGACCCTCTGGTGCTCGCTGGAATTTCGATGATGAGATCTGCATAAACTCTGAACTTACCCACCTCACCTCCACCGTTCGACACCGGCAAGCCGTCACAATGAAAAGGAACCGATCTAAATTGCTCCAATACACAGAAAAGGCATCAATACGGAAATAGGAAGACGATTCCAACCTTTCCATACACAGTATAATAACTACTCAACGCATCAATAGCATGTCCATCGCATGATCAAATCACTTACTATATCCTGAGACTTTGAAGACTAGAACTGGTAAAATCATGAGATTTCAATGTCTTATGGCCATCTATAATTTAGATCAAAGTTCGGCATAAAAACACATGGACCGACAATACTAGTAAAACATCAAGACTTTCAATACACAATACAGCATCAATACACAGTGAGCGCTAAGCGGAGAATAGGAAGATAATTCCAATCTTTAATACGCAGTAAAATCAATTATTGATTGGCATCGCTCCTCTCTCTCTGAGAGCTTTAGCTGCCTCTTTATTTATATATAATAATGGATAGGTCTTCTCAGACCTTATCTCTTACAAAAAGTAGGCTTTACATAACGATTTAAAGCATAAAAGCTTTATTACAGCTTATCTATCTATGATATAGATAGTATCTCTACTCTTATCCCCTTATTTCCTCAACTAATCCCATACATAGAAATGTTATCCCAAATTTTGCTCCTATTTTATTAAAATTAACAATTTAATTTATAAAATATTAAAAATTATCACACCCCGCTTTTATCACATATTTACAAATGAAAAATGGCCTTGATGCTCCTGCATCAAACACCCAACCTTAAAATTAATCATGATCCCCTGATCATGTGTTCGGATCTGTGTGTGCCTGGATCCCATATCTTGTGCTGTAACTTTCCACTTGCCACTTCTTCTTTCTAATGTTCTTCTCCAGGTTTCCACACTTCTTGCTGCATCGCTCCATTGACTAGGCTTTCACAATCTTCTGTTGTCTTTCTTTTGCTACTTTCCTTTTGTTTTACTGCTTCTGGCCTCTTCCAGGATACTTTCATCATCATACGCCTCATCAGTTCAATTTCTTTGTCTAACAGATTTTCTCCAGCATCTTCAATAAAACCTGTACTCACAAAACAATTGTTAGAATAAAAAACATAAGGCATCAGTGCCTTGTACTCCTTTGCCAG
>APFE031705946.1:234831-270247 GCA_000404065.3 Pinus taeda
TCTAAGTCCCTTTTTCAACAAGGCAATCACAATTTGCCTCAACCTCCTCTGCAATTGTCGCCAAATCACTCTCTTTCCCTTCAGTGGAAAGATCCATTTTCTATTCTGATTTTTCTGCTCTTGTAGCCATTCTTCTAGTACCTGCAATTGTACCTTTATTTCTGCAATCTTTCTTTCTCGAACTTCTGCAGTCATCTCATCTCTGTGGCATTTCTCTGAACCTCTTCTTCCTCTAGAAAAACTCCTTATGCCTCTTACATCACCTCCTGTGGTTGCATGCTGGGTTGAGCTACGACTAACTCCTTCTTTAGGTGTTATAGATCTTCTTCTACCACCTTGACTTCCTTTTCCTCTGAAAGTCTCTCTCCCTCTGGCATAATGCTTCCTCATGAGTTTGTCACTCACCATGAGTTGTACTAGCCTTTGCAACAGCAATCTCTCTTGCTGCCACTTACCTCACCAAGCTCTCCTCACTCATTCTTTTGGTAAGTACTGGTTCACTACCTCTGGAACCTCTTGAGCACTCTCTCTGCTCTCTCTAGGCTATCTCTTCAACTCACTTTTCTTCTTCAGGACACTACAATCGTCCTCCTTATTCAGCCTTCAGCTGAATGCCAGGTTCACTGCCATCATCTTCTCTTCAACCATAAACTTCAATCATAAATTCCAACAAAAAAAAATCATCTCACCTTTAAGATCTTGCATGATCTTGTTTCACTTCCTCAATTGCACTGCATCTCTGGGCTGCAATTTTCATCAGTTCCAAAAATCTAACATTCATTCATCACATGCAATTAACTTAAATTAAAAAACTTGAACCTTCAAATAGAGCTATTCCTGCTCTGATACCACATGATGCAGGGCTACCCTGCAACTACCAAGATCTTCAATATTCCTTGCATATAAGAATGCATCTCAACATATAATCCCAATTGACATCTTAAATCCGGCAATTTCATTCAACTTCTTTCACACATATCTTCAAACAGTTATCCGCTATGGCAATTATAAATTCAGATTTAAGCCACAACATACCTCTCAATAATTCAGTGGCGCTCTTTCTAAACCTTGCAGACTCATCCATTCAATGTGTTCATTTAATTTAGAAAATGATACTGCCATACCTACATTTTAGATCCCAGCGCTGACTCAAATCATTTCCAGCGCGGACTTGGATATTCGACTGCTAATTCCAACTGCAATTTGATTCAGAACTTCCGTTAATTTCTCTTGTAAATGTTGTCCCTCAATTAAATAGGGCCGCTGCTGCAAACACTGTCTTTCACAAGTTGATGTCAAATTTACAAACAAATCATTCTTCCATGGATACAATCAGAATCGCTCTTCCTCCATTGTGAAATAGAATTCAGGACTCCATTAATGAGTATTTAAACTTTTGCACAGGATAGCGTATTCAACGCTCAAACTTGACATTTCTGGATTGGGTTTATAAAATCGACCCTCCTCCTATTCGAATCTTGACATAAATTTGCATTGCTAGCAAATGCAATTCAAAATTAAAATCTCACTTACCCAAAAATCAGTTGCGCATTCACATAGTCATTTATCGAAACCAACATTCCCACTGCGTTTTTGGCCTCAGAAAGGTGTACAAACATCGTGTGGGTAGCGGCGGTCTTTACTACATAGTCGACCCTCTGGTGTCCGATGGAATTTCGATGATGAGATTTGCATAAACTCTGAACTTACCCACCTCACCTCCACCGTCCGACACCGGCAAGCCGTCACAATGAAAAGGAACCGATCTAAATTGCTCCAATACACAGCAAAGGCATCAATACGGAAATAGGAAGGCGATTCCAGCCTTTCCATACACAGTATAGTAACTACTCAACGCATCAATAGCCTATCCATCGCATGATCAGATCAATTACTATATCCTGAGACTTTGAAGACTAGAACCGGTAAAATCGTGAGATTTCAATGTCTTATGGCCATCTATAATTTAGATCAAAGTTCGGCATAAAAACACATGGACCGACAATTCTAGTAAAACATTAAGACTTTCAATACACAATACATCATCAATACACAGTGAGTGCTAAGCGAAGAATAGGAAGATAATTCCAATCCTTAATACACAGTAAAATCAATTATTGATTGGCATCGCTCCTCTCTCTCTAAGAGCTTTAGCTGCCTCTTTATTTATATATAATAATGGATAGGTCTTCTCAGACCTTATCTCTTACAAAAAGCAGGCTTTACATAACGATTTAAAGCATAAAATATTTATTACAGCTTATCTATCTATGATATAGATAGTATCTCTACTCTTATCCCCTTATTTCCTCAACTAATCCCATACATAGAAATCCTATCCCAAATTTTGCTCCTATTTTATTAAAATTAACAATTTAATTTATAAAATATTAAAAATTATCACACCCCCCTTTTATCACATATTTACAAATGAAAAATGGCCTTGATGCTCCTGCATCACGTTATGTGGTCCATCCTCGGTTACAACCTGAGGCAGAAAATTTCTACGTTTGTATGCCATTTATGTTTACAACTTATCTATGTTCCAGCATGTTAATTGTAAAGGAGATGTATACATTTATATATAACCAGCATTATTTCTCCAAACTATACTCTGTATAATACCCAACAAAATTTATGGACCTGCATCACTTTGGATTTTACCCTCATCGTTCTAGTTACTATTAACAGAAAGATTCTTGTCTTTTTATTCGTTTCTCGGGTGTGAAATCTATGTTCACAGTTCAAAATTATACCTACCCCACCGGGGATTTAATTAGCGGTTTTGTTATATATTACACCTACCTCTTCCTAGGGGTCGCTTTTTCTCATTATCTAGGTTTAGCATGGTCCAAAATCTTTACAACCCTACAGATTCACCATGGTTACCGTTTACTCACTTGTCTTCCTAAAATTTAAGGGGTTTATGTACCCATCCCTTTTTTGGTTACTCTAAAAAGACCACCAATGTTTTTCCCTAACTAACCAATACATTTTAGTTACAAAATTAATTTTGTACAGGGTTTTTTTTTTTTTTTTATAGCTACAGTTCTTTTTATTTCATACGAATAATACATAACTTAATCAGGCACAGCGATTAGAGTTTTTTTTTGGTACCTGTTCTTGGATGTCAATATGCTATTTCACAGAACTATTCACCTCCGCTTTTCGGAGCTACTGCCACTCGCAACGCATTCCAGATGCTGATTTTTTCCTTTCTATCTTACTTCTATTTGCCACCCAACCTTGAGATTCGTCTTTCGGGACCAGAATCTCCCCCCATGCTCTCTTGCAGGACCACTTTCCATGGCAAGATATTTGCACCTAGTGCTTGGCTATCTGGCCCTCACCAGACTTAGCCATCTTTCTCTCTTTTTTTTTGTCTGTCCTCACAGCACAGACTAACTTCCTCCCCCTCTTTTCCTCTGGAAATCTTTCCAGTTAGGAGAGGTAGTTAGGGTTGCAATCACTGCAACCGTTTTTCCCAACTTCCCCCTCAGGAGTTGCCAGCATTTTCCAAGAAAAACATTTCTTATCTTATTAAAAAAAGAATAAAAATATTATTAAATTTCAAAACAGTTAATAATGTCATATTCAGTGTTTTTTTAACCATAGTAAAGTCAAATATTTACATTTTCCTGGGGCATTACATATATACGAAATTGCAGTGCTTCAAAGTGAAGCCATTTAAATGTTACAAGCTATTGAAATTCTGGTGATAAAAAAATGTCATCAATATAAAGGAATATTGATGACTTTGACAATGTTAACAACAATACATCCTCCCACTCCAAAACATAGCCCAATTTTATGCAGGTAAATTCCATAAAGGGTCAAACAAAATAAAGGGTCGAACAAAGGTGAACTTTTACTTAACACCAATATTGTAATTGTAATTAGAAAACCACCCATTATCACATTGAATTTTCACAATAACCTTTTCTTAGAGCCATTGAAATTCAAGAAATATACTAATTTCTTAGTAACAAGTTTCCAATTTCTTCCTTTTTATTATGGTCCTCAAGTCATTGAATTTTTTTTAATATTTTTTTTTCATTTTTCTAATAACTTTTTTATTATTATTTTGAGATTATTTACAATTTTTTTTCAAAAATTAATAAGAATAATTCTAAAAGTGAATTTACAATTTTTAACAAATAAACTATTCATTAATAACATCCCTAATAATCTCAAACATCTTAAAAAAATAGAAGGAAACTAGCTATATCTAAATACAGTGTTGATTAAGGTAACATTTTAGAGTACTTTGTTTTGTTAATTATATTAATAATATTTTTATTAATAATACTAATAGAATTAACCTTTCCATTATAGTAATAATTGTTTTTGGACCCACCCATTTTCAAAGATGCTCACTACAAAGTTAACACATGACAGATACCTATATAACAATAAACTGTTGAAATAGTCATACCTATATAACAATAAACTATTTCAACTTGAGTGATAAATTAATTATTTTAAACATTTATTTTAAGTAAAATATATTTATTTCAATCTGTAAATAGAAGAGTAATTAAAAACAACCATTTTCTTATGCTTTGTAAGTTTGTACTACTGCCCACCCAGAAAAATGTGCAATTCACCACTAGCAAAGTATATGCCTACCATGAGGGTTGTGTTATTTGCGAAGAAGTGTTGCATTTATTTACAATTATATCATCTCTACAATCCATAATATATCTCCACTATGACAGTTGTGTTATTTGGGCAGAATTGTTTGATTTTGTTACAATTCTAAACCAAATCGTCTCTACGATTCATCAGCTGAATTAATACTGTCAGAAAGTGCCGAGTATTGCAATCCGAGAAGGGTTTGCTGTTGAACAAGTGTTTCTAGATTGAATGGCGAAATGGAAGATGAATCCCCACTCCAAATACGTTCAGCAAGAAGTTCATGAAATTTGTCAGTCCTGTGTGTTGCATCCCAAAACAAGTACTTCTCTGGATGGCTACACAGAAATTCCTTGTATTTTCCACTATATACTTCTGGAATATCCTTTCCACAGTTCACTGCTGCATTGAAGTGCCCTGCTCCACAACAAGCTGACTCTGTCTCCCAAAACCCTGAATTACGCAAATTCATTAACCAATTGATTCTCACTTTCCAAACATCATTCACCACTGTAATTGCTGCCCTCATCACTACCCATCATCATCATCATAACAAGCCTAGCCACTGGAGTGCATCTCAAAGGGAATATATCTCCTACAACGAAGTTCCTTGCACCGCTATGGTACAGATCCTACATCATATTACACGAAACGCTTAACGATATGACTGCTAAAAAAATGAGATTTTGAAGTTTAGGAGGATTGGAGCATACGAGCGGATATTCTTTGTATTTGGTGAGCAACAAGTCCAGAAATTCGCGAGCAGATATGGTGTTGTGGTAGGTTTGGTTCATGAAGTAAAAGGCAATGTCGTTGGCTCCAACTTGAATTGCGTATAACGACTTGGACAGCACGAAACTACCACCCAGTTTCATGGTGGTTGCAGCGAGAGTGGCTGAGAGATTTTTGAATTGAGTTATTTGAACACTCGTTGGGATTATATTTTGCATACAGTCAAACAACAACAAGACGATTTTTATAATAATAATAATAATATCTATTTTTATAATAATAATAATAATATTTATTTTTAAGTTCACTGCGACACCCACCAAATTGGTGTATGAGATCTCCTTGTTTGTGGGAGAAGCACAAAATTGGTGTATGAGACCTTCTTGTTTGTGGGAGAAGGGACCCACACTGCTAAGTCGCCTAAAGTATACATACTCTACCCCTTTGGTTTTAAACCTATGACCTTTTAGAAGGAAACACATTCTCTTAACCATTAGGCCCTCCCAAACTATATTTTCCTAACATTACTATATTTTGATTTATTTTTTAAAGTAAAGCAAATTTTATTTTTGTCCCGGCTAAAAATAAATTTATAAACAAAACAAAGGTAATTGCTAACAATCCAATCCAGTCCAGTTCAAGATGTCTGTTAAATCCAATCCAGTCCAGTTCAACATGTCTGTTAAATGGTTGTATTATCCGTATTATCAATCAAGCCAAATTTGATTGCGGATATATTAGGTAAAAGAGGCACGCCAAAGAAAATAAAAGACTCCAACTTCAAAAATTGAACGCAAAACAAATTTTAAATTACAAAAAAATAACTAAGCCTGATAACCAGTTCTCGTAAAGTTATTTATTTGATGCCTCAGAGCGAATTATTTAACGTATCAGAGAGAGTTATTTGCTCAGAATCATTTAAGGTAATGAGGAGGGTTATTTAACTAATAAAAAGTTATTTTCCTTGAATTGACTGTGGAAATTCTTGAAAAAAAGAAAGAAGACATAAAATATATAATTAAAATTATTAAAATTTTATATTAAAATATATTCTAATATAAATAAATTTATTTTAATAAATTTAAAATATTTAAAAAAAAATGATAAAGTTTCCAATAATGAGAAACATCTCTCTACATTGAAACAACTTAAATTAAAATAAATAATAGTTCATATGATTAAATATGTTTATAAACGTATTTTTAAATAAAAGTTTATATATTTAAATATTATATATATATTTTGTTTTATTACAAATGATGATTTTTTTTCCCTTAGGAAAATTGTAATTTTCATTAGAAAGGGAAAAGGAAAATTGTAATTTTCATTAGAAAGGGAAAATTAGATATTGTAGATGCGATAAGCATATGGTGTATGTTAGGTTGAGTGCCTATCAAGTAAGAGTATCAAAACAGTTTAGTGCACTCCACCTAGGGAGGCTCTGCATTCAATATTGTTCATGATAAAGGTAATCAAAAATCTCCTCCTTCATTATTGTTCATGATAAAGGTAATCAAAAATCTCCTCACAGAGAGTAAGTATGCCTGTCATTTATATACATCTGATAATTTAGAAACATAATACTATTAACATGTGAAAAAATAAATCAGGCTCATGCTGAATCAGTTAATCTATATAGTCCATGAATGGATGGTGGTAATATTGATAATGTGCCCCGTTCCTCTACTTTTGGATGAGTCATGTGCCATGAGGCCGGATCACAGCTTCCTTGAATAGCTGGCCGGCAGATGCGTTGCATTCCCTATAGATATGATGACGAACAAAGAGATAAAAATGTGTGATGAGTCGGTGTGCCTCGTCCAGTATAGGTCTCAGAGTGTAAGCAAAATAGTTTGATGATTTGTTAATCTAGTTGCAGACAATTTTTTAGTCCCTGAATATTTGGAGATTCCTGCAATGTTTTTCCAAAGCAAATTGTATGAGATATTTAACAATGATCAGTTCTGCAAAGTTGTTGGTGCCCCTACCCAAACCCAATTGGATTTGGAAGTAGTGGGATTTAGATAGATATAGAATTGCTCCGCCCCCGCATCTAGCTTCCTGTGTTGAGCCATCAAAATAAGCCTAGGGATGTGTACAATTGATGTCTTTAGGAACAATCTGCCTAGGGGGAGGGTTGTCATCATCTTTAGGTATGATATCATAGTCTACCAGAAGGCGGGAAATTATGGGGGGTTAATGAGGAATGGTGTCCTGAAAGATGCAACGGTTACGGGCAATCCAGATCGCCCAACAAATGAGGAGAGGAAGATTTCCAGCCTTGGTCGGGGTTTCAAAAGTCCACCATGTGGTCCAAGCTCCCATTACTGTCAAGCCATGCCATATGCATTGGGGGATGATTGTCGAGTGGATAGAGTTCTAGAGGTCCTTAATGACCGGGCATGTGAGGAAGAGATTATCAATAGATTCAGAGTTGTTCTTACAAAAGCAGCACCAAAAAGGTCCATGCTGGGCTCATTTGATTAGATTGTCTCCTGTGGGAGCCCATTTTTTCAGAACTATCCACATGAATAATCTAGCTCTGGGCGACGCATTTAATTTCCACATGTTTTTCCACGAGTGTTCGATATCTTGTGGTCTATGAACCAAAGCTAAACAGATATATCCCTCCTTAGGGGAGTATATCCAATTTTTAGCATGCGACCACAAAATCTCAGCATCCCCTTCAATAATTTTGACGTGTGATTCTATCAATGCTACTATATAATCCTCCTATTTTTGTTTCCAGATTTGTGGGATGTGAAGGTTGCGGGCAGATTTCCAGGCCTGATAAAATATGGTGGTGTGCTCCATGTCTGCAATGTGACTGATATGTGTGATGCCTGAATTATTAAGATGTAGCATGAGGTCTTCAGGCAGCCTATGGTTGTTACTACATTCGATCCAAGGGTCTAATCCGATGCATACTGATGTGCCCTATTGGATTCTCCAAGTGAGCCCTCCTTGGATAATAGACATGGAATTTAACACAACGTTCCAGATGATTGAGATCCCCATTTTGTTCCAGTTTGGTTGTCAGAGCCAGTCCATCAGGTTAAGGGGGGCTATGTATTTTGTATAAGCCACCTTAGTCAATAGGCTATTTGTAGTGATCAATTGCCAGCCTAACTTGGCTGCCAGTGTAGATGAAAAGTCCTTCAGTCTTTTTATTCCCCAGCCTCCCCATTTCTTTGGGAGAGTAAGCGACTCCCATTTGGCCCAGGAAAATATTCTCCCTGATTGATTGCCTTTCTAGAGGAACTTGCAACAGAGGTTTTGTATTCTGGAGAGGATACCTTTAGGAATCCATGTCAGTGACATATAATATACCGGGCTAGCTTCAAGAATAGCTTTGATGAGTACAAGTCTCCCTGCTCTAGAGAGGTACTTATGATACCAGATGTTGAGCCTTCTTTCTATCTTGGATATTAACCATGTCTAATTTGTTATCCTATAACCATGGGGTTTCAGTATGTACCCTAGGTATTTAAGGCCATTCGTCATCTATAGAAGGGTGAAAGGGAATCTATGGAGTGCATACTAAATCTCATGAGGGGTGCATCTAGTGGATGTAATGGTGGATTTAGTGTTGTTGATGACCATGCCTGTAGTAGTTTGAAATCAATTTATGGTGTTTTGTAAAATAGTCAGATCCCCAACATCACCATTGTGGAAAATCAACACATCATCCACGAATAGTAAATGAGTCAAGATGCATCTATCTGTGATCTTGATTCCATTGAGTCTTCCCCTATTATGATCATCTTTAATAATTATGTTAAGCCCTTCCATGATAAGTAGAAATAATAATGGGGACAGTGGACAACCCTGCCTGAGACCTCTTTCAGAGTGAAAGAAGGGCATTTCTGCTCCATTGATCAGGACAATGACAAATTTATTCGTTATAAAACACATGATCCATTTTATATATTCATAAGGAAAACCTAGATGTATTAGGAGCATTCTGATGTATAACCAACTTGCTTGATCAAAGGCTTTTGAGAGATCTACTTTTAGGATCACACCTTTCAGCTTCTTTGTCTGAATATAGTGCATCACTTCTTGTGCTATTCCAACAGCTTCATGTATCTATCGATCTTGGAGGAAGGAAAAATTTTCAGAAGATATGTGGGAGGATAGAATGGGACGGAGGCGTTTGGCTATGGTTTTGGCAATGATTTTGTAGATGTAGTTGCAAAGGGAGATGGGGCAAAAATCATCAACGGAGACGAGATTGTCTGATTTGGGGATGAGGGCGATGAAGGTGGTATTGAATGCCTCATACATCTTTCCAGTGATCTGGCAGCCTTCAACGAACTTAAATAGATCTTCTCCAAGGATGTTGAAAAAGTAGTGTAGAACTCAATCAATCAGTCATTTGGTCCTAGGCTCTTGTCTCTCTTGAACCATTTAAACGTAGCCTCAAGTTTCCCCATTGTGATGTCCCTGTTGAGATCCATGGTGGTATCCTAGTCCACAAATTGAGGAAATAATTGTGCCACTCAAATGACTTCAATAAGAGTGACATTGGGAGGTGCCTTGTAGATCTGCTTGAAGTGGGATGTGGCCAGGGAAGCTAATTGTTGGAAGGTGTTCACATTATTCCCCTACTCATCTGTCAGTTGCCAAATGGAGTTGATAGCTTTTCATCCATTTGCATATTTTTGAAATAATTTGGTGTTATCATCTCCCTTAAGCAACCATATAGCTCTACTTCTCAGCCTCCAGGTTTCTTCCCGATCCTCTATAATTTCACCTCTCTTTGTTATTAAGGAAGTGAGCTTTTCCTTCTATTCAATAGAGGTGAAACCCCCCCTTGTTCATCTTCCAAGGCAACAATCTCTGCTTCAGTGTCCCTTGGGGTTTGATCATCCTATTCTCTCTTGTTGCTTGCCCATATGTTAGATAATCTCTTCAGCTCCTTTAGATTGTGTGCAAAGCCTTCAGCTATATTCCCCCCAGGAGTAGGAGTGTGTGTCTTCCAAAATTCAGTTGCCATTCTAATATAGGTTGTATGCTTCAACCAAGTAGAGTTGAATTTGAAAGGGGCTTTAGGTTTGTTCAGTCCTCCTCTTATTTCAAGGCATATCAGTAAATGGTGTGATATATCCCCTCATGCAACCCACTACCTGTAGTTATAGCCCATACCCAGCAATCGCTCCTTGATGATAAAGCGATCTAGCCTTCTAACGAGGTTGTCCTCTCTAATTCTTTTGTTCCTCCAAGTAGGTTGAATTTTTTCAGATGGAATAGCAATAAGATTGTGATTGTCCAGTATATTCTCAAGGAAATTAGATAGGGAGTCCATTTGGGCATGATGTCCCCATGAATCCGAGAATCCAATAGAGAAGTTAAAGTCCCCTCCAAGGATTATGTTGTCCTTTTGCAAAAGATTGGAGTTAAGTAATTGTTCCTAGAATTCTCCATGGGATTTACATGGTCCATATACATTGATAAGTCTTAAGTCAGTGCCCAGTTCAAATGAGAAGATGTCCACCCCAATGTGTCCATTGCCTCCCCATATGTTACATAATTTGATAGTCCAAGAGTTGAAACCCATAGCAATGACTCTCGAGCGGCCATTGACATCAAGAGCTTGAAATGACCAACTAGGAAGCATGGATTCTAGAAGGTGTGAGATTAGTTCTGCAAGACCTAGGGTTTCTTGAAGAAATATGACATCGACCAGTTCAGTCCTAAGAAGTCTGCAAAAAGCTAGTTTTTTCTCAGGGCTAGCTAACCCTTAACAATTAAAGGATAACGACTTCATAGGGGAGATGAAACTAGGGAGTTATGTGCTCTAAGAACCCGGTCAATAGAAATTTGTCTACCCAAGGAAATCTCCTCCCTTGCCTGCATCTTGGCTTTGGATAGGGAGGAAGGTCTGCCTCTTGGTGGCTTTGGGGGGGATGGGGGGAGATACAAGTCCAATACCAATGGAGTTGGGAGGGTGAGATCAGGATAGGGGTCGAAGAAGGTATTTGTGGGATAGAGACCCTTGATTAGAGTCTGAGGATGTAGTAGATGGGATCTCCTCTGGGAAGGATGTGGGGTTGTAAGAGAAAATGGGAGGGGGGGTTGCAGAGAACATGCCAATGTAATGGGGGGCGAGGGCATGAATGCAGAGACCTGATGATTCACCATAGATGATGCTATGCTACAAGATGAATTAGAGAGATGAACATAGCAGGGGTTAAAAAAGGACATACCCAAAGATAGCGCAGCCTTCGCAGCTGCCCTTGCCCTGGTTAGAGGAGGAGAGGGAGGCCGATATGGTGCTTTGTTGCACTTCTTCGGAATCTCGTTAGCTGATGTTGCCTTTGCTGCTTCAGGGGAGGTGTGGGTCACTACTACTTCAGGGGAGGTGTAGTTTGCAGGTGCTTGTGTATCCTTTGTAGGGATTTTCCTTCCCCTTTCTACTGCTCTTACTTTTCCATTCAGGGGACAATCCTTGAATAAGTGACCCACCTTATGGCATCTCCTGCACCTAAAAGGGACCCCTCGTAATCAAGGATCTACATCCTTGAGAAAGTTCTCCATTGCAGTGTGATATGTTCCTGCAACCCTTCCCTAGAGTCTAGATGGACCAGTATCCTTAGGTATGCCATGATGCCTGTGGTGATGTATGATTTATCATATTCCAGATATGTGCCCATGCTATTTTCGATGTGCCTGAAAATGTCCTCAGACCAAAAATGAAGAGGCAAGCCTAGAAGTCGGACCTATAGTGGCCCAATACCTAATCGCTCCCTCTCAGGCTCGAAAATATGTTTCCGTCGTTGCAGAAGCACGGTGGCTTGTTAAATGTGCCAGAAAGAAGATAGAACCCAATTTGTATGCTCAGCTTTGACGAATCACAACTCAAACCATCCTCGGAAAAAGGTTTAAACGAAGGTTAGCTCAGCCAAATATTGTCCCCAAACTTCAGTTGTCCATTGCTTTAGCCATGCCAGTGTAGCTCCTCCCACAAACCCTACCCACCAAGACTCGATCTGCAGCATCCATGGTTTCACCCCACTGTATGTCTTCACCTAGTCGGATAATTACGTCCTGTATCCTGGCTTTGACACACTTCTCCTTTTTCCCTAGCCTATGGCTCATGTCCATGGTATCCTCCTGAAAGACGCTGGGGTGAGGGTTCGAATGAGGGTTTGTAGGGTTCAGACCAGACCCAAAAGGGTAAGCATCCAAGAAAGGTGGTATGCCTGTAAAGCTGTCAGAGAGGGGAGATGATAACGGTGCCGTGAGAGGGGAGATGATAATGGGAGCGAGTGAAAATGGCGTCAGAGGGGTATGACAACAAGGTGGTGATGGAGCTATTCGAAGTGGAAGAGAAGGTTCAACATATGCTCATTGCAGTCAACCCCTAGCCTGTCACGCACTGTTAGTGAAGGGTTTCAGAGCTCCATCCTTCTTTCGCCTTTTGCTTCTTTTCATCCATTGCAAATGATGATAATATAGTGTAAAATTTATTATTGTGTAAAATATATATATATATATATATATATATATATATATATATATATATATATAATTATTTTATTTAAATAATTTTTTAATAAATTTATTAGAATTGCAATTTTGACTTAAAATAATTTATAACAATTAAGTTTATTTCCAATTTAATTAACAAATATTATAATATTTTTTTTTCACCCAAAAAATTATATTATGGCCGTTCAAAATTGAAATAACAAATAAACAACTAATCAAAATCACAAATAAAATAAAAATGTTATTATTAAGCATAGTTTTTTTTAAAATAAACATTATGAAGACTTTAAATTAAAATTATTTTTATTTAATAAATTTATTAAAAATAATAATATTAATAAAACAATAATTTATCATTTTATATTATTAAGTAATAATGAATTATCATTTTTCACCAAAATATTAATGAATGTTGATTTCAAATTTTAAATTATTCATAATGTTTAATATAATTTTTTTTAAAATAAGATTTTTCATTTTAAATGTATTTAAAATTTCTTCATCGTAATATTTTTATTTTTTTTTTTAATTTTAAAATTTAAATTTAAGATAAATATTTTTTTAAATCAATTTAAAATTTCTCCATCATAATAAATTTAATTTAAAATTTCTCCATCATAATATTTAAATCAATGGATGAATCTACGGGAATACGTTATGTGCGAAGATTGGATGTGCCCAAATTAATCATCTAAGTACGAAGTCGCTGTCAGGTATCGAGCATTTGCGTGAAGAGTCACAGCGAATCACATGGACATTAATTATGGGCATCGAGAAATGGTTTTTTTGGTTTGTTTTTAAATTGATGGTTTAATTTTAAAATTTTGTTTAAGAGTTTGGTGCGGTTTATTTTTATTATGTTTAATATATTATTTGGATTGAGGTAGAGGATTCATCTAAATAATTTCACATTAAAAATTACTTTAAAAAACACTTAATCACTTTTTAATATCTCTTTAAAATTTAAATTATAAAATATATAAATTTAGTATTTTAAATATATATAGAAATAGAATCAAATTTTATATAATTAACATTTATATTTCCAGGATTTTTTTCTTTTTCAATTTTAATATATAAAAAATTGACTATTTTTAATATAGCATAAATAACTGCCACATGTGCTGTGTTACATCTCGAAGTCAATGGATGAATCCGGGAATACGCCATGATTAACCATCTAAGTAGGAAGCCGTTGTTAATTATCGAGCTTTTGCGTGAAGCGTAACGGTCAATCACATGGATATTGAAAAATGGTTTTCCTTTTTTTAATATGATATATTTTTTAAGTTTTTGTTTTTAAGTTGGGTGGGATTATATTTTTATGATGATTAATATATTATAAGGATTAAGGTGAGGAATTGAATGAATGATTTTATATTAAAAATATTTTAATAATAAATAATAAAAATGTTTTAATATATAATTTTATAAAAATTATAATTGATAATTATATAAAATTATATTTAAATATATAAAAATTTAATATTATATAAAAATTAAATTAAATTTTTGTATAATTAAAATTATATTTAAATATGTCTATCAATTCTTTAATATACAAAAAAATTTCAAAAAAGAAAAATAAAAAAAATATTAAAAATATATACATGGGAAGAGCTAATCAAGAAACCCATAAGTAGCAGAGTAAAGTTTTTTATTTATCTTTTCTTATTGTGATGAGCAAAAGTAAATTTTTTGCTAACTCGTTATCTATATTTATACCATGGGAAGAGCTAATCAAGAAACACATAAGGAGCAGAGTAGAGTTTTTTATTTATTTTTTCTTACTGTGATGAGCAAAAGTAACTTTTTTCTAACTCATTATCTATATTTATAGAATGGGAAGAGCTAATCAAGAAACTCATGATTAGCTTTTAATTATTTGTTAAAAAATTAGTTTTTATTATTATTATTATTATAATAAGGGAAAGTAATTTTTTGGAAGAGCTAATTGAGAAACCCGTGACTAGCTTTTAATTAGTTGTTGAAGATTTATTATTATTATTATTATTATTAGCGAAAGTAATTTTTTGCTAACTAGTTATCTAATCTCTTTGCTCTTTTTCACTCTTATATATAAAAGAGAGGAAAGCCCATGTTCCTTATAAATATTTTCTTTATTTATTGGAAAAGAAAAAAGCCATAGTTGAACTCATAGTTGCCTAGACTGGTTGGTTACTCTCACCTACCTTTCATTCATGGTTATCCCTTTCAAAAAGATATATTTTTTTGTTTATTGAAGAGGCGAGAACCAATTTGACCATAACCATAAAGAAATGAATATGCATAATGTCATAGTTATAACAAAGACCTATTAAAAATTCAAATGATTTATATGCATAAAGACCTATTAAAAATTCAAATGATTTAAATGCATGTAATGGGTACATTAGGTTTCATGATTTATCACAATAAAATAAATTATTTTAAGACCTTTTAAAACGTAGTAAGTCACTAGTATGGGTGATAAACGTAAACCCGCCTCATGAAAATGGATATTCACACAGCATGGTTGAGAGTATATATATATATATATATGGAAATGAAATCCAGGGTAACTGGGGAGCGCCACCGAGGAACACGCCGCTTCTGTGACCAACCAGACGACCATGCCGGCGTTTTGCTCCAATCACTCCACGAGATCTGCTCCATGGTAAGTCCTCCACCTCGCAGTTTACTTCCTTTGCGGGACACCTGCTGATTTGCCGGCTTATGCTCCAATCACTGCTCGCGACTTGCTCCCTAGTAAGTCCTCCTTGCGGCTATTTCCTTGCGGGACACCTGTTGCACGCTAGTCTTCTCCCATCGCTGTGTTCCCTGGACGTGGCTATCTTTGGTCGCTCTCCAAGCCATACATCTTATTATAAATACCGAAACTTACAGAGGAACCTGTTTTCCTTTTCCCCTTCCTGTGCCTCCTGGCACGGGGCTGCTTATTATCTATGCGTCTCTGCTATACCGCATGTCTTGCCTGGGTCTTCCTTTACCGGCCTGTTTGCTCTATATCCCTGGTTATTCTGCTGGCGGCGTGTTTTCGTCCTCGCTGTGACGCTCTTCCAGGTACGATTTTCTCATATATTTCCCCACTGATTTAGTTTGGTTTATGAATCCTGCTCTGGTTTCTATGGTTTTATTGATGCGGACTGATTTTATAGCATACGCACTCTGCTTATCATGATTATCTGTGAATGCACATTTACATTGTGGATCTCTCTTTGGTTCCATGCCATATTAATTGTTTCCCACATTATATCTGCACTTGCCGTGATTTTTATATGCTTAGTTCTGCTATACTGTATTTGGTTTTTTCTTCATCTCCCATAGCAAATATGTTCACGAGCTGTTTTATATATTTGAAGAGGTATTTTTGTGTATATCAACCTTGTTCTGATATACGGTTTCGTTTCGGCTCCTGGTGGTGCATTATCTCCGTCTACTGCTGTTGTCTTGTGTGCCATGGAACCTCCTCCTCATAATTGACTCTTCTGGATCCCCTCGCCCCCGTCACGCTCTGGTTTTTTCGCCGGACTCCCCCTTTTTCCGGCTCTGGTTCTTTCGCCGGTCTCCATTTTTACGGCACGGATCCGTCTCCATAGTCGTATGACATCATCTATCATTAATGATTGATTTTCTCCAGGCTCTTTTGGGATCTGGCATGGTCCCTTTCTGACATATCTTTCTCCTTTTAGTCTTCGACGACGCTTAAAGTCATCCTTCTTTACTCCTTTCATTATATACATGTCCTTATATGCCTGGATGCTCGTCCTTTATGCTTCTCTCTGCTTCTCTCTGACATATTCTCTGAATTCGAAGATCTTCATTGCTGTATTCTATATACGGTTTATTCTCCGCGGCTTCCTCATCCAGGTGTTACTCTCGCTGTCATTTATTTTCCCTGTTTATATATCATATATCGGCGGCATCGTTGTCTTATCACTTATCCGTTGCTCTGCCCACCCTCTTTATATGGTCTTTCTCTGTTTTTGAATTTTCCATGGATTCCGCATCCGACTCATCTGCCACGGAGGCAATGATTCGGGCCGCAATACTTGCTGAGGAGTCGCGGGCCCCAGATCGTTCCACATTGGATCGCTCCTCTATCCATCCGACCATCCATAAGGCTTTTTCTGGTCATGACAATGTCTCTATTCGGGCCCATCCATCTCTCCATAATGCTGCCTCACATAAGCCGTCAAAGGGATCTCGTATCCCGGTTAAGTCATCGGCTCCTCCGCCTGCTATCGCTCTGGATAATGCTCACCTTACTGAGCGGATTGATAGTCTTCAGAAATGTGCCCTTATTGGTCAATGGCATTTCCCGGTTATGTGTGACCTGGAAATGCGGAAATGGATCTCTGATCATTGGAAGCCTGTCATTGGATATACGCCCATTATATCCCATCTCATGAAGGACTGGTATTGTTTCCATTTTCTCGATGCTGCAGATTCTGAGACAATTTTGCACGCTCCTTGGGTCTTCAAACAGAGTTTTCTCGCTCTTCACAGATGGTTCATCGGGTATGATCCACTCAAGAACACTCCTTCTCACAATTTGATTTGGGTGAAGCTCCCGAATCTTCTGCTTGAGATGTGGTCAAAGGAGATTTTAGAAATTATTGGGAACTCTATTGGTCGCTTTGTATATGCTGATCCCTGGATTCTGGGAGAAAAGGACAAGAGGATTGCATGGATCCTCATTGATCGTACTTTCAGAGGTGGATATCCGGAACATATTGACATTTCTTGGCATGGTTTGCGGATCTCCCAGCGCCTGGATTTCTGGGGCATCCCCTTTCATTGTGTTGCATGTCATAAGACCGGACACCTCATTGAGAATTGCCCCAAGCGGGATGCCCATCGCCGTCGTTTCCCTCATCATAACATTTCTTCTCGGCGCCATCCCCATTTTGTCCACCCACCTGTTGATCCGTTGCCTTCTCCATCCTCGTCTCCTCGGGTCCCTACTGTTCACATATCCAACCCTATTGGCTCGGGTTTGGCACGGGACACTCCCTCCTCTCTTCGCTCATCCCCTCTCCCACATGTCTCCATCCCCGAACCTATTGATGACGCTCCCGTCCGTTCCCCCTCCCCATCCCGATCGGTGATATCTATAAAGGCTCCCTCCCTATATTCATCTCCTCATCCTCCCCCCCCCCCCCCCGGGCCTCCTCTCCCCTGACAAAAAAGGGAAAGGAACCCATGCAGGCTGCTACCCCTGTCAACTCCCCCGCCTCCTCGCCTGCCAACCTTTTTGACAGTGATGTCGACTTTCTTCTGCATCAGCGATCCATGGAACTTGAGCCTCTCACCATTCATAAGCCATTTCACCGCTCTTCTCCCATCATTAGTCCGGCCTCGGGGAAAAATATCACTGTCCGTAAGACCACCAGGGGCGGTTCTCACCATTTTCGTGGTAGATCCATCACTCCGGCACAGGGGGTCTGCTCCTTATCATTGGTTGATGTTTCGATTATTGATATGTCTTCTCCACGATCCCAGTCCCTTAGAGCAGATATGGCTAGCACTTCCATTCCATGATGGATATTGTCTCCATGAATATTCGCGGGCTTGGCGCTGGCCCCAAATATCTTGCGCTCAAGCATATTTTCTTTTCTGCCCGACCGAAGATTGTTCTTATTCAGGAATCTATGCATGACAGGCAAACTTCTATTTCATATTTCAGGAAGATGTTCCCCTCTTGGTACATCGTGGCTCTCGATGCATGTGGTCATTCTGGCGGCTTAGTTGCCATGTGGAACCCTCTTTGGATTCGTGCCTCCGCTTATAAATGTTTTGCTGGCATTTTGCTTTCTGTCACCTTCTGTGGGCATCGTCTCCCCATTCATATTCTTAACATTTACGCTCCCTACATGAACAGGCATCCTTTCTGGGACAAATTTTTCTCTTCGGATCTATGTGAGATTCGTCATTTAATGCTTGTTGGTGATATGAATTTCACTCTCTGTCCTGATGAAGTATGGGGTGGTGGCAGGAAAATGGATCCGATCTCCGATTATCTTAGATCCCATCTGCTTCACAGGAATTTCATTGATGTAGATCCCTCTGTACTGACTCATACTTGGCAAAATGGCCGGATTGATGATGCATATATCGCCAAGCGCATTGATCGTGTCATCATTCAGGCGGATATTATTGATGCATTGGGAATGCCTATATTCTCCATTGGCAATGACACCATTTCAGACCATCGGCCGATTTATGTTCAGTGGCGTCCGAAGCTCCTCCGTCAGCACTATCCTTTCAAGTTCGACCACTCCTTCCTTAATGATCAAGACTTTAACCAAGTCGTTTCTGTCACTTGGCACGACTCGGTTAATTGTTCTCATGGGCCCTCCTTCTGCGAACGCATGGGATACGTTCGATCAAAGGTTAGGATATGGCAAAAAGAAAAAATAATGCGCGACCGATCTGCCCTCATGAACATCCAATATGAATTGGATCTCTTTCTCTCTTCTCATGATCCAAACACTCTATCTTTTCAACACAGATGCTTGATTGCTGATCTTTCTCGTCAAAAAATCCGCATATTAGAATTGGAGGAGTCCTCATGGCGTCTTAAGAGCAGGGCCTTATGGCTTGGCTTGGGGGATCGGAACACCAAATTTTTTCATAAGTTTGCAAACCATAGACGTGAGATTAATGCCATTTGGAAAATTCAAGACGGTTCGGGCGGTCATTTCTTCTCACAACAGGATATCACCAATGCTGCTCTTGCCCATTTTAAAAATCAATACAGCCGTGGAACGGGTTGTGCAATTCATGATATCTTATGGGGAGTTGATTTATTCCCCCCCATGTTTGATGAATCCATCAATGATGCCATTTTTCAGCCGATCACTGAGGAAGAGCTCCTTGGAATTCTCAAGGCCATCAGCAAGGACAAATGTCCTGGGCCTGATGGATGGACCATCGAATTTTACTTGCATTTCTTTGATCTTATCAAACATGATCTTATCCGAATGATTGAGGACTCCCGCATCAATGGTCGCATCCATCCTCATACATCATCTACATTAATTGCTCTCATCCCAAAGAAGCGAGATGCTGATTCCTTCTCTGACTTTAGACCGATCTCTCTATGCAACATCTCATTCAAAATTATATCAAAGATCATTGCGGAGCGTATCAAGGGCACACCGGCCATTCATTTATCAAGAGACCAACATGCATTTCTGAAGGGTCGGAATATTTTGGATGTTGTTGCATCCACACAAGAATGTATTTACTCGATGTTCTCCAAGAACATTACAGGGGTTGTTCTTAAAATTGATCTTCAAAAGGCTTACGACTGTCTGGATTGGGGTTTCATTCGATGCCTATTGGCAAGAATTGGACTTCGAGCAGAAATGATATGCTGGATTATGGCTTGTATTGAGGGTGTCAAATATGCTATTAATATCAATGGGATTCCTTCCCCATTCTTCCATGCTGGACGGGGCCTTCGCCAGGGATGCCCGCTGGCACCAATCATCTTTATTCTCGCCATGAACACGCTCAGCCTTCACATAAACAAGGCAGTGGATGAATAGAGATGTATTCCCATTAAAATCAGTAGTCAAATTTCATTGTCCCACAATCTTTTCGTGGATGATGTTCTCTTATGCGCCATGCTTCAACGCTCCTCATGGGACTGTCTATTTGAAATCCTTAATAATTTTCAAAAGGCCACTGGACTCTCTATAAACAAGCAAAAATCCATTTTGTATTATCAGGGAGATGTCTCGGAACTGATCCTCGACATTGCTGCTATGTTCGGGATTCAGGCACAATCCATACAGAGTGGCATCACATACCTTGGCTTCCATCTTAAATCCCACAAGTATTCAAATTCTGATTGGGAATGGCTTATTGTGCGATATTTCAACAAAATATATTCATGGGAGTTCCGTGCTCTATCGCTGGCGGGTAGAGTGACTCTCACCAAGGCGGTTTAAACTCATTTATCAGTATACTGGGCTCATTTGTATTACCTACCCTCCAGCATTATTCAGTGTATCAATCAGATTACAACATCTTTCATATGGGGCGGCTCTAATACACATCAAAAGATACATCTTGCAAAACTGAAGCACATTTCCATTCCTAAACAGCAAGGAGGATGGGGCATCAAGGGCTTACGCCTATTTGGCTGTGCGCTCATCTGTCGTTCATTATGGCGGGGTATCTACGGATGCTCTCCATGGAGCAACATCATTCGACATAGATATATGAAGGGGAAGCCCATCGAGTTCTGGCTTAGGAGAGGGACCATTGGTCCACGGATTGGTTCCCCCATATGGCTCAGTATGCGGAAAATAGAATCTCTATTTTTATCCCGTCTGCGGTGGAGGATTCATTCAGGCAGCAATGTTCTTATCGGCATCGACCCCTTTATATGCAGACACTCTGATCTTATTCTTCCAAGGGCCCTCATCTCTCTGTTTCAGCGACAAGGTATTTATACATGGGATAAGCTTATTAAGGAATGGCACGGATCCACACCCATTTGGAAGAATGGACGTGATCTCAATCTACAGGATATATGGGAAGGAATATGGAAATCAATCACTGATATATTATCAGGGAGCGGCATACATCGTCATGGCCACAAAGACCAACTTCTATGGACTGTCAGTTGCTTTCGGAGACCTGTATCTGTCAGAGATATTTATAATCACATGATCAGTAACAGAATTCCATACACACAGCCTTCTTTCCCATATATTTTTTGGAAGGCGAAATGTCCTCCAAAGATTATTCATTTTGCATGGCTCGTTTTCTACAACAAAAATCTATCATGGGACAACCTCAGAAAACGCTATTGGCATGGACCCAGCAGGTGCACAGTGTGTAAATCTGATGAAGAAACCAATCTTCATATGTTCATCAAATGCCCAGTCATTCAGCAGATCTGGTACGTACTGGCAAACACTTTTGATTTTCTACTGACTGATTTTGATTCTCCTAGTGCAGCCCTTATATGGTGGAGCAGACAGAATGGGAACAGGCGCTTCCTCATCCTCATTTTTCTATGGACAGTATGGAAATGGCAGAACGCCTATATATTCAAAGATTCAGCCTCAGCGCCATCATGCATTATAGACAATATCATGACAGATTGGCATATGATATATGGTTCTTTTTGATTCTCACTATTTTTCTTTGATCTCCAACTCTATTGCTATATCCCTGATATTTGCAGGGTTTTTTTATCATACATGACAAATATCTTAATATCAATGTAATGACTGATATATATAGATCACAGGCATATACATATATACATATATGTATTCTGGATATGCAACATCCATACATCTCATCTGTATTTATATAATCTCAATATAATATATCTCGCTTTTTTTCTTCTGAAAAAAAATATATATATATATATGTATATAAACTTTTTTGAGAGATGTGAAAAAGGGAAAACACATTTACAGTTGTGGGTAAACAAACAACGACGACAGTTCTCAGCTTTGGAAAAATGTTCAAAATAATATTTACACATTTTTTCTCAGTAGTCGCATGAATTTTCATGGTTATGGATTTTAAATAAAGATATTCGTTCGCCATTTTATGATAATCGTTCCCTTCTATTACTTCAGACACAACCATTAAATAAAACAATGAAATGAGACAACACGCGGAAACTAACCAGATTTTGACCTGTAGAGTCTAGCAATCCGCTTCCCCCGGACGCGAAATTAACAGCCTCTGAGAAGTGTGCTCCTGGCTGTAGATATGGAGGCGGAAATTCGAGGTTCAGTCTAGTAGGTGCACCACAAAACAATAAAAGTAGCATAATCCGTGAACGAGGGCTAATCAATGGTCATATACCTAGAAAATATTTTTTTTACAGTTATAAATATCAGTGTTTACATATCCCAAAGTTATTTAACTCGCATTGTTTTTAAACATATTCAATCTACATATTTCAATGTGATTTAACTCCGCTTCCCATCTACGTACCCATAATCCATATATTTATAAAGGTGGTTGACTCAACATTTAATCAAGCCATGGTGCGAGTTCAATCTACACCCTCGGTTGACATGGGAAAACGGGTTATGGAACTATGGCCGTCGATATATCCGCCTTGCTGTGGTTAAGTTTGGAATACTAATTTAATCCCTGCACTACCACTGTACATGGCATGTGCAGTTCTGACCAATTCTGCGATAGCCTCGAGATCCCTTTTGGATCAACAGTGTTGGAGCTAGCTTGGCAATCCAACGGTTGTGGAGAGCTCGATCCTTGTACACACCACTTGGTCTTGTTTCAGAACTTCATTCTTCCGCCATTTCGTTTGATCTGTAGCCTGGTTGCTGCTCTCGTCCATGTCCTATTCTGCTCCTTGATCTAGGCTTCTGCGATGATAATGGGAGGTGCTCAGCACGCCCTGCTTTGGTCTTTGTTTCCCAACTCTGTCACTGGTAAGACTTATGCTGTATAGACTATGTAATTTCAATTTCCTTGCGCAACAATGGTGGAAACTCCCTCATGCATTCAGGGTTTTTTATTTTATTTTTTCATTTGTCCTGAGACTACTTGGATCTCTAACTTAATGTTCGTGGTCTCTTGCAGGTTCCTCTTGGCTTTGTCTTCGAGCCTAGCACCGAATGAACCACAGTTCTCCAGAGAAGGAATTATCTTCAAATTTCACCGGGTATGAGGGTTTCCACCTAGCTATGTTTTTCGAAATTATTGCTCTATTAATACTCTTGTGAAAGGGACCTATCTCGGAGTTTGATACTGTTTTTGCAATGTATTGCTCGGGTTTTTAGCTCGCCCTTTGAGACTCTGTTCTCATGTATCATGTATATATTTTTGTAAAGAAATTTATCTTCAAGGGTTTTACCTTTGAAGCCAAATGAGCCGTGCTAGTCTATTTGTCAATATTTTCAACTGTCTTATAGCTTGTCCATTTCCTTAAGTTTATGTTCCAATATAAGTACTGAAAGTCATGTGCTAATGAAATTTGGTTTACGGGATGATTCTGTATGTCATGTACATTTGGAATGTCTCCCTCCTGGGTTACGATTACTGTACGTTTACACTATTTTCCAAATGAGATTACCATATATTTTTGTTTACCTAATATAGTTCTTTTACTTATTTTACTGCAGAGCTCCAGACGGTGCTAATATTTGTATAAATATGAGTTCCATCTTTATTGTTTCCATGATTTCCTTAGTTTAATATTGCACAGAATTACTTGCTCTGTTTTCCAAAGAACGTTGTCTTTCAACTCACTCATTTGTTACAATCCTCTGGCTACACAATTCAGCGGAGGGGTATTTATATTCTTTACTGTTTAATTTCGTTGATAAAATTTGGCAGTAAAGCCACAGTTGTTATTTTTTTTTAATACGACGGAACAGTATAGCCACTAGACATATACTTATCCGATAGTTAACTGATGAGAAACTGATCACCTCAATTTGAGGGTTTGAGTACAGACACGATAATTTGAGGGTTTTGGACTATCTGAAAAAATTTAAGGTAAACCGTCCATTGGAGGGCTGGGTCAACCCTCAACACAGGTCTCCTTTCCGTCATTCAAATGTAATTCAATTCCTTCTATAACAGGCTTTTAAATCTAGATCGATACCCTACACCTAGGGTTCTGCGCACATGAGTTGTAAATTTCCCCCTCGCAAAAGGCAATTTTTAATTGCAATTGCAGAGTTATACAATGTTGTTCTTTATGGGCTTTTCCCTATTCACTAATACACAATTCCCTTACCTCTATAGTGCTCTACTCTACGTCCCAACAGGATAAGGGATGGTTTACTTGTATATATTTTGTTTCCCATAACTGTACAATTTCTCTGTTAAGATGTTCCTTACAGAATTCTTTTGTTTTTGTTCCTTGGTTATTAACATGGTTTTCTAGTAAGAGTCTCATTCACCATGACTCGTTTTTTGATAATTTATCACAACAGTGCAACCATTCAATATAGCTTACTTCCTTAATGTTTTCAAATGCTTCTAAAAATAGTTCAACCACTTACCTGTGTCACTGTAACTTACAAACACTTGAGAAGCTGAGATTACCTCTGTTTATTTTCTCCCAATCTGCCACTCGTCCATGAGATTTGTCTTTCCGGACCAGAATCTCCCCCCTAGCTCTCTTGCAGGACCACTATCTGCAGCAAGACATTCGCACTTAGTGCTAGGCTATCTAGGCATCACCAAACTTAGCCATTCTCTCTTTTTTTTTTTTCGCTGCCTGTCCCAACAGCACAGAGCTTTTTCCCCCTCTCCCTATTTTCCTCTGGAAGCCCTTCTAGTTAGGGAAAACAGTTAAGGTTGGAATCAAAGCCACTGCCTTGCCTCTAACTTCCTCCTTGAGAAGTTGCCAGCTCTTAAAGAAAACATTTCTTACTTTTTTTTAAAGCAAATATTATTTAAATTGAAACAGATAATAATATCAACTTAGTTTTTCATTTACCACAGTAAAGTCAAATATTTACATTTATCTGGGGGCATTACATCTCCCCCTCCTGAAATTATACATCGTCCCGATGTCTTTCGGCCATGAATAGCCCTGGATACGCCTTTTTTATGAGCTCTTCATCTTCCCAGGTAGCCTCATCAGGCCCAAAGTGCTGCCACTGCACTTTAACTTTGGTAATAGCTCGCTTCCACAGCATTACTTCTCTTCAAAAGCGGTTTGACCAAGATTTCTCCTTCTGGTTCGACCTACAACATGCAACATCCTAAGTCAGTTTTCTTTTAAAAGGAAACATTTCGACTAATTAACTGGAGATAATTCTCACCTGTCTATCCTGCCATCTGATTACATGTTTAGGATCATCAACATATTTTTTTAACATGGAAACATGGAAGATGTTATGGACCCATATGTGACTTGGCAGAGTGAGATTGTAAGATACCTACCTAATTCTTGCAAAGACCTGGAAGGGTCTACAAAATCGGGGTGCCAATTTAGTACACCCACTCCATTGTAATGTGCTCTTTTTTGCTCAAATTCTCATGTATACATGATCACCAACTTGATATTCTCTAAATTTCCTCTTCCAGTCACCAAAGTTATTTTGCCTATTCTAAACTGCCTTTAAATTAACTTGCACTTTCTTAACTATTTGTTCCATTTCTTTAAGCATGTCGAGTCCCAACATTAATCTATCTTCCAGCCCACCCCAAGTTGAGGGCGTGTGGCACTTCCGCCCATACAATACCTCAAATGGGCTCATTTATAATGATGTATGATAGCCATTATTATATGCGAACTCGACCAAGTGTAGATAATCTTCCCACTTGGTCGGTTGCTGCATTACATATGCCCTTAACATGTCTTCCACCACCTGGTTCACCTGTTTTGTTTGTCCGTCAGTCTGAGGGTGATAAGCTGTACTGAAATTCAACTGAGTTCCTAGTTCTCCAAACAATGTTTTCCAAAAAGCCGAGGTAAATTTTACATCACGCTCTGAAATTATTGTTTCAGGTAATCCATGTAGTCTAAATATGTTCTGCATGAAGATGTGGGCAATCTACACAGCTCTATAAGTCGATTGCACAAGTATAAAATGTGTCGATTTACTTAATTTTTCCACCACCACCATGATGGAATCGTTATTTTTCCTTGTCTTGGGAAAACCTACTATGAAGTCCATGGAGATGGTTTCCCACTTCCATTCTGGAATAGGTAGTGGTTGTAACAACTCCGCAGGATGTTGATGCTCCGTCTTAATTTGTTGGCACTCCAGACAACGTGCCAAATACTCGACCACATCATTTTTCATACCTAGCCAATAATACTCCTTCCGGAGTGTTGTTATCATTTTCTGATATCCTGGGTGTCCAACATAGTGACTTTTATGAATTTATTCCAAAATCAAGTTTTTAATGCTATTTTGATGGGGCACATACAACCTCCCCTGATAATACAACATTCCAACAGTACCTAAAGCATAACCCAGATATTTTTCCTTGATCGTGGGGTGCTATACTTGCTGTTTTATTTGTTGATATATTGTATCTTGCTCTGCTGCCCTTTTAACCATCTCTGCAAAGGGGCTTTTCCATTCACTGGAAGAAATCTCGTATAAACATTGCAATTTCCGACTTAAATCGTTTGCCACCCGGTTCTCTTTCCCTTTCAAATGCTTGATTTCAAAATAAAAACCACCTAGAAAATCCACCTACTGTGCTTGCCTAGCATTTAAGGTGGGCTGGCTGAAATAATTGGTTAGATTGTGGTGGTCGGTTAATAGTAAAAATGTCCTTCCCAAAAGGTAATGTTGCCACATTTTCAAGGCATGAATGATGGCTACCAATTCTAAATCATAAGCAGAATATTTTTGCTCATGCTCTGAGTTTCCTGGACTCGTAAGCAATTACCCTCCCTTCTTGCATCAACATGCCTCCTACACCTTCTTTGCTTGTGTCAGTGCACACCACATAATCTTTGTTGGGATCAGCTATGGTTAGAATGGGTGCAGTGGTGAGCAGATGTTTAAGCCGCTCAAAACCTTTTTGGCATTCTGGGGTCCATCTAAAAACTCTTCCTTTTTTTTGTAAGGAAGTGATAGGATACGCTACTCTTGAGAATCCTTCTACAAATCGTCTGTAATAACTAGCTAATCCCATGAAGGATCTGATGTCTACCACATCCTTTGGTACGAGCCATTCCATTATGGTCTTTATCTTTTCGGGGTCCACCACGATCCCTTCTTTCATGATTATATGCCCCAAATACTGTATATCTTCCTCAAAGAAGTCACACTTGCTGAACTTGGCATATAACTGGTGTTCTCAGAGGGTCTGCAGCACCAACTTGAGGTGCTCCTTGTGCTCTTCCATAATGCGAGAATATATCAGTATGTCATCAATAAAGATCAGCACAAATATATCCAAATATTGATGAAATATGTTGTTCATTAAACACATAAAAGTCGCGGGGGCGTCAGTTAACCCAAAAGGTAGCACCACAAACTCGTAATGTCCATGCCTTGTTCTAAAAGTAGTCTTAGCTATGTCTTCCTCCTTAATCCCGATTTGGTGATAACCTGATCGCAAATCGATCTTGGAAAATATTGTTGCTCCTTTCACTTGATTGAAAAGTTCATCAATCCGGGGTAAAGGATACTTATTTTTGATGGTCAATTTATTCAACTGATGATAATCTATACTGATGCGAAGGGTCCCGTCCTTTTTCTTAACAAACAATATTGAAGCTCCCCAGGCAGACACACTGGGGCGAATGTAGTTTTTGTCTAATAATTCTTGTAACTGCATTTTTAACTCTGTCAAATCAGATGTACTTATTCTATAGGGTGCTCGGGATACCAGGGCTGCCTCTAGTACCAATTCGATAGTAAAGTCTATATCTCTCTTAGGCGGTAGTCCAGGAATATCCTCTGGAAACACATCAGCAAATTCTTGTATCACAGGGATGTTGTCCAATGTAGCTGTTTTATCTTTCGAGTTAGCATAGCCCACTTAGATGGCATAATTCTGACACCCCTTCCTAATGCATTTTGTTAACTGAGAGGCAATTATTGGCCGAATCTGCACTGGTCGCTTAATCCCCTGCATCTCCTGCCTTACTCCAAGTTCATCCCCATAATAGATAGTCTTTGTTTTACAGTTGACTAGGGACTAGTGTTTTTCTAACCAGTCCATACCAATTAGGACATCATATGAACCAAGGGGAAGCACATTTAAATCTGCCTTCACTGACTGTCTTGCTATCTCTAAGGGGCAATTATTGACCTTAGCAAGTACTCTTTTCCTTGTCCTTATAGCCAACTGTACTAACCATGGGTTCTTAAATTTAACAGGTCGCAATTTACAATGCTCCACAATCTTAGGACTAATATAACTTAATGTGGCTCCAAGATCAATTAAAACAATTACAGTAAGGTCTGAAATTTTACCTTCAAATTCCACCATGGTTGGCTGGTACTCCGCCTGACGATCTTCTAGGGCAGCATTAATCCTTAGTAGACTACGTCCTATGTCACCTAGTGTCGATGCTTCATGGATCTAGGAAACCTATTCGATTCCCTTCCATTGAGGACAATTTTTAACGTAATGAGGTCCACCGCAGCCCCAACACTGCACAAAAGGCCTTGTTGTCCCTTCATTATCTAATTTCCCAGGTGGTTCACTGATCCTCAACTCTCTGGTCGGCTTTGAATTGAGTGTGTTTTTCTATAAATTTCTACTGTTTTGCCCTTTGGAAAAGCCCTTGTTCCCTCCACCTTGATTCCCTTTATTATTCCCAGCCAATTTGTTGTTTCTCTTATCAATCCATCTTTTACCCTGAACCTCTCCCTTCTGTTTACTTTACTGGTAACAAATTATAGCTTTACGTATTACTTCGTCCATTGTATTTGGATTGTCAAATTCAATATTTTCCCTCATATTCAACGGTAAACTAATGTCAAACCTCTGTACTTTAGCCTTTTCCTCTCTAATATAAGGTACATAACGAAGTAATGATGTAAAACGAGTAATAAATTCATCCATGGTTTGTTGTCCCAGACGCAAGTCATGGAATTCTCTCACCTTTTCGTCATAGAAGCATTCTGTCAGGTACCTTTCCTTAAAATATTTTTGAAATTTTTTCTAGGTAATATTCTACTCACTTACTCCTCTCACAATCTTGACTTCCTCCCACCACAGGGTGGCTTTCCCTTGTAATTGGAAAATGGCTAACCATGTCTTGAGGTTGTGATCGTATTCATATAGATGGAAATATTTGTTCATATTAATCAACCATGCCTCAGCTGCTTCCTTCTATTCTCCATCAAAGTGTGGTGGTTTGATCTTATAGAATTCCCCTTGCAACTCTATCCATTGCATTTTTGATGTCTGTTGTTCGAAAGCGTTATCAGATCATTCTTCTCGTTCTTCATCCCTTCCTTCTGACTCCTCTGGTTCTATGTGGTGATTCTGTTCCTCTGACACCCTTTGCTTCTCAGCACTAGGATTCAACAGTTGCTGATTCTACTTGTTTGATAGGCTCTTTAGAATCCTTTCCTGCTCCACGGTTAACCTCGCATTATCCTCTTGTAATCGGGCCATTTCATTTTTCAACTCTTGTACTGTCTCTAATATTGCAAGGTTTGTATTGCGAGTCTCCTGTCCAAGCTGTACCCAGAATTCTGGGTTATTTCCAGGGCTTGTTGCAGGTCCCTGACCCGCTACAAACCTATGTGGTCCACTGCATGCCCTTCTCATGTTGGTTGTCTTCTGTTTTTCCTGGTCTTAGCCTAAGAATAGGAACAGAGGAAGGGTTAGCACATTAGCAGTTTTTTTTTTTTCTATTCCTTTTCTTATTTGTTCTTTGAATATAAATAGAAATGCAAAGAAAATATATAATGAATCCTCTTCAGCTATTTATTTCCCAGAGGCCACAGTTTTGAAAACTTGACTCTGATACCACTTGTCATATACCCAAAAAAAAATTCTTTATAGTTATAAATATCAGCGTTTACATATCCCAAAGTTATTTAACTCACATTGTTTTTAAACATATTCAATCTACATATCTCAATGTGATTTAACTCTGCATCCCATATACATACGCATAATCCATATATTTAGGAAGGTGGCCAACTCAACATTTAATCAAGCCACGGTGCGAGTTCAATCTACATTGTAAATTAACATGGGAAAATGGGTTATGGAACTATGGCAGTTGATATATCCGCCTTGCTGTTGTTAAGTTTGGAATACTAATTTAATACATGCACTACCACTGTACGTGGCATGTGCAGTTCTGATCGATTCTGCAACAGCCTCTAGATCCCTTTTGGATCAACGGTGTTGGAGCTGGCTTGGCGATCCAATAGTTGTGGAGAGCTCGGTCCTTATACACACCACTTGGTCTTGATTCGGAACTTCATTCTTCCACCATTTCGTTTGATCCGTAGCTTGGTTGCTGCTCTTGTCCATGTCCTGTTCTACTCCTCGATCCAAGCTTCTGCGATGATAATGGGAGGTGCTTAGCACACCCTGCTTTGGTCTTCGTTTCCCAACTCTGTCACTGGTAAGACTTACGCTGTATAGACTGTGTAATTCCAATTTCCTTGCGCAACAATGGTGGAAACTCCCTCATGCATTTAGTGTTTTTTCTTTTTCATTTGTCCTGAGATTACTGGGATCTATAACTTAATGTTTGTGGTCTCTTGCAGGTTGCTCTTAGCTCTGTCTTCGAGCCTGGCACCGAATGAACCACAGTTCTCGAGAGAAGGAATTATCTTCAAATTCCGCCGGGTATGAGGGTTTGCACCTGGTTATGTTTTTCGAAATTATTTCTCCATTAATACTCTTGTGAAAGGGACCTATCTCAGAGTTTGATACTGTTTTTCCAATGTATTGCTCGGATTTTTAGCTCGCCCATCGAGACTTTGTTCTAATGTATCATGTATATATTTTTGTAAAGAAATTTAGCTTCGAGGGTTTTACCTCTGAAGTCGAATGAGCCACACTGGCCTATTTGTAAATATTTTCAACTATCTTATAGCTTGTCCATTTCCTTAAGTTTATGTTCCGATATAAGTACTAAAAGTCATGTGCTAATGACATTTGGTTTATGGGATGATTATGTATGTCCTGTACATTTGGAATATCTCCCTCCTGGGTTAAGATTATTGTAGGTTTATATTATTTTCCAAATGAGATTACCATGTATTTTTGTTTACCTAATATAGTTTTTTTACTTATTTTACCGTAGAGCTCTAGGCGGTGCCAATATTTGTATAAATATGAGTTCCACATTTATTGTTTCCATGATTTCCTTAGTTTAATATTGCACAAAATTACTTGCTCTATTTTCCAAAGAACGCTGTCTTTTCACTCACTCATTAGCAAAGAGGTATTTATATTCTTTACTGTTTAATTTTGCTGATAAAATTTGGCAGTAAAGACAGGGTTATTTTCTTGTTGTAATACGACACAAACAATATAGCCACTAGACATATACTTATCCAACAGTTAACTAATGAGAAATTGATTACCTCAATTTGAGGGTTTGAGTACAGACACGATAATTTGAGGGTTCTAGACTATCCAAAAAATTTTAAGGTAAACTGTCCACTTGGAGGGCTGGGTCAACCCTCAACACAGGTCTCCCTTCCGTCATTTAAATGTAATTTAATTCCTGCTATAACAAGCTTTTAAATCTAGACCAATACACTACACCTAGGGTTTTGGGCACATGAGTTGTAAATTTCCCCCTCACAGAAGGCAATTTTTATTTGCAACTGTAGAGTTATACAGTGCTGTTCTTTCTGGGATTTTTCCTATTCACTAATACACAATTCTGTTACCTCTACAGTGCTCTGTTGTACATCCCAACAGGATAAGGGATGGTTTACTTGTATATAGTTTGTTTCCCTTAACTGTACAATTTCTCTGTTAAGATGTCCCTTACAGAATTCGTTTGTTTTTGTTCCTTGGTTATTAACATGGTTTTCTAGTAAGAGTCTTGTTCACCAATGACTTGTTTTTTGATAATTTATCACAACAGTGCAACCATTTAATATAGCTTACTTCCTTAATGTTTTTAAATGCTTCTAAAAATAGTTCAGCCACTTACCTGTGTCACTGTAACTTGCAAACACTTGAGAAGCCGAGATTACCTTTGTTTATCTGCTCCTAATCTAGCACCCGTCCATGAGATTCGTATTTCGGGACCAGAATCTCCCCCTAGCTCTCTTGTAGGACCACTGTTCGCAGCAAGACATTCGAACTTAGTGCTAGGCTATTTGGTCATCACCAGACTTAGCCATTCTCTGTTTTTTTTTTTCTCTGTCTATCCTAATAGCACATATTTTTTCCCCTTCTCCCTATTTTCCTCTGGAAGCCCTTCTAGTTAGGGAAAATAGTTAGGGTTGGAATCACAACAACTGTCTTGCCTCTAACTTCCTCCTTGAGAAGTTGCCAGCTCTTAAAGAAAACATTTCTTGTTTGAGAGAATAATTTCGGCAAAATCACATAACAAATCATTTGTTGACGTGTTTCAAACCAACCAGTGTGGTTCATCGTCAGGACAAGTTGAAGATCCAATCTGAGCAATGAGTTAAATAGGGACAACAGGCCATTCCAACAGCTAAATTTGACTGAGAAACAGTTAAACAGGACCTCTAACAGCTAGGTATGACTAGGTCCAAGGTGAGGGACCTAAATTTTATTTATTCTATTAATTTCCTTATTTATTATTATTATAGTTGTATATAATATTATATTATTTGTCAATGCTAATATTATTATTACCAATGTATTTAATATTTATTTATCATATTAATAAATATTATTTATTTAATAATATAATGGTAAATCTTATTATTAATATACCCATTATTTCATTATGAAGGTCAGATTTAACTTTAGAACCTAAAATAATTATTATTTTAATTTATATTTATTTGTTTTATTATTAATTAATATAATATTATTAAATCTTAATAATATATATTCTTTGATAATATATATTTACCATATGAAAATATTTTTATAATATATTAAATTCACCATTATATTAATATAATATCAATAAGTATTATTTATTTAAAATGGTAAATATTGTTATTTTTTTTCTCAGTAAAAGCTAATTCTATTAAGGGAAAATATAGTACAATAAGACATTACAGCCAAGAAAGCAGGAACAAGGGTAGCCGGAAAAGATAACCTATCCACCTCGGCCCCTAGAAGAAAAAATAAGAGAAGAGAGCTGAGCATGAAGAAACAAGAGGAGCAGAGAAGAAAGAGCAGAGTAGAGGATTCTACCTAACATGGATGGAGTCAACTAATCAGAATTTTTTCCCTTTCTTTTTACCAACTTTGACCCATTCAGGAGGGCATTGCTGATCTGGCAAGATTTGCAAGCTGAGCTGGGCAGACAGAGAAGTTTCCTTGTCTAAATCGGATGGAGAGGATTCATGATTCCTTTTCTGTGGGATTGGTTGGATAGACAAGTCCACAGGCTCAGCCGAGGGCAGATCCTGTGCTAGTTTTTCTTCCATAACTTCCTCAGTCTCCTCCTCTTCATCCGTGTTGAAATCAAAATCATCCATGGGGGGAGGGTCATGAGGCTTCCAGCTCTTGGATTTTTGCTTAGGATTGGCTTTCTTCTTGTGGACCGGCATCGTGGGACAAAAGCTTTGAAGGTGCCCTGTGTGATGGCAGTTTCGGCAGCGAAAGGCTGTGTTCTCATAATCCAGGGCCTAAGTCCAATGAAAGTCTCCAATTTTGAGATTGATCTGGTAAGGGAGACCTTTTCTCATGTCTATTTCTGCACAGACTTTGGCGAAGGTGTAGAGGCCCTTTTCCCCTCTTGAGATGTCTGTGTCTAGGAAGCGGCCTAGAGCATTTCCGATCCCTTGGAAACAGCAAAATGCCATAGATGCGTCGGGAGGTTAGGGAGTCTGACCCAGATGGGGAGCTTGGTGATGATTGTTGTAGCTGGATCGAAATCTGAGAACGAGGGGGTGAGAAATAAACCTACTGAGCCCCAAAACCATGGACCTGCACTTAGAGCTTTTTGGTAGTCCTCATTAAAGGTAAACACTACAATGAAGAAGCCCTTTGAGCATAACAGAACCTTGCAATTGTTGGTCCAGTTAGAGTGGATCCATTGGTAGAGGTCTGCTGTGTGAGGCCATAGCCCATTGAACCTGCAGATAATGGCATGCTCTACAAAATTTTGGGCTTGCTCATCCAGCGTTGGATGTATTATTTCAATGGAGGGGGCTTCCTCCAGTATGTCCACCAAAAAAGGTTTGGGAACCTGAACTAGTGGAGCTGTCTTCTCAGGCCTTTGGGCATGGAGTGCATCTTTGTATGAAAATGCCTTAGCTGAGGATGACTATCCAGCATCTCCTCCTCTCAAACGAAGGGTTAAAATAATGGAGGCATCTCTCTTAGTGATGTAAAAAGAAAGGGGATAAAGATCCTCAAGTTGTTTACCTTCGTGGAGAAGCCGTTGAGCTGCAGAGGGAATCCCCAGTTTGATTTTCAGTACATGCTTGAGATCGTGCACTAGATCCGTCGAGCTCACCCATTGTAGCAAAGTTTTGCGAGTGGTGAGCCTGATTTGTATCTGGAACGAGGGAGAGAAGTGAGAGTGCGTCTTTCCCCTGCAGATCTGAGAAGTGAGGAGGCATGTGCTTTGATTGGTTTTCGTTTCCTAGATTTCGAGGTTAGCCCTAGTAATAATAATATTAGCCAAGAATTGATATCAATGATAAGATTATTAACTACTTTATCTTTATATTATGATAATAGTTTATAGTTTCATTAGTTAGTGTATTTTAATTAATAAATTAAATAAATAGGTAAATAAAATAAAAATAATAGTTTCTTAGGTTTTATTGGAGTTCTAGGTTCAAATTTTATTTTGATAATATAATGGGTATATGGTAATAATATTCAACATTATATTTTATACTAATAATTTAAATGAAAATATTACTTATTAATATTAATATTAATATAATGGTAAAATTTAATATATTAATTAAATATGATCATTAAAAATTTTATTCTTATGGTAAATACATAATATTAA
>APFE031705946.1:278589-297025 GCA_000404065.3 Pinus taeda
TATTTTCATATGGTAGATATATCTTATCAAAGAATATATATTATTAATAAAATAAATAAATATAAATAAGATAATAATTATTTTAGGTTCTAGAGTTAAATCTGACCTTTGTAATGAAATACTGGGTATATAACAATAAGATTTACCATTATATTATTAAATAAATAATATTTATTAATATTATATAATGATAAATAAATATTAAATACATTGGTAATAATAATATTAACATTAACAAATAATATAATTTATAAATAAATTATAATAATAATAAATAAGGAAATTAATAGAATAAATAAAATTTAGGTTCCTCACCTTGGACTTGGTCATACCTCGCTGTTAGAGGTCCTGTTTAAACGTTTCTCAGTCAAATTTAGCTGTTGGAATGGCTCGCTGTCCCTATTTAACTCATTGCTCAGATCGGATCTTCAACTCGTCGTGATGATTGGTTGGTTCGAAACGGGTTGACAAATGATTTGTTATGTGATTTTGCAGAAATTATTCTCTCAAACAAAATTGGATCACAGAAATCTGAGTTTTTTAAAAACATTTTTTTTTTTTTTTAAGAAAATATTATTTAAATTCAAACAAATAATAATGTCAATTCAGTCTGTCATTTAACACAATAAAATTAAATATTTACATTCATATGGGGCATTACATCAATTGTCAAATCATGCTCCACAAAACACATAATAATGGTTACCAATGAAATCGAATACAGTTCAGCCATCGGTGAAGCGACTAGTGGGGCGGTGGAAAAATGTGTGACCATAAGGTGCAAAATCTGCCCGAGCGCTTGAATTGGGTATGTAGTTGTTGGTCCTTGCATTCGCAGCCAAATCCCCAAATACAAAGAGTGCAGGAACTGATTGTGTACCTCCCAACGCAGAGCCAACTATAGAAGATATGGTGAGTAAAACACCTAATGCTAGGTTTGCATTTGAGGGTTCCATACCCATTTCCACTTTCTTCAAACTCATCCCCCTCTGCAAAACAATGAATGCCTCGGGGTCTTATTTCACACTGAAAGGATGGGTTAAATGCTATGTTTGGTTAACATAAATATATTTGCAAGGATATATTTTAAGTGTAGTTTTTTTAGGTGGTCAAAAAAATTTATGGTTAAATTTTGATTTGTAGTATTTAAATTGGTTTTTTTAATATATAGATTTAATTTTCTTAAAAATTCTTAAAATATGAAATTCTCACTTATGAAACTTTAATTTTTGTATTTAAATTTAACACTCTCACATATTTGTAAAACTCTTTAAATATGAAAATTTCAAAAACTTTAATTTCAATAAATCCCACTAAATTCTAAGCAAATTAAATTAAAAAGTAAACCCCACATCTTTCCAAAAAAAATCACGTTTGGAAACTACTCCATACTTTTATGAGCGTGTTAACCTATTCAATCATGTTAGGTGGAGTAGTTGAGCAGAAAATACGGTGCCCATGAAGGCGTTGTAGTGTCTTAATTGACTTTAATACTGAGCTAGTTCGCTCGACATGATTGGAGGCCAATTATTCGTGCCAACGCGATGTTTCTCGATAGGTTAGGAAGCCAATTAAATTCTGGTGGCCCGAATTTTAATGGCGAAGTGTGGAAAAGAAAACGAAAGAACAAAGATGCTTTAAAGCCATAACCATAAAAGGACTCGGAAAAGTAATGTTGTTGAAATCTTGTCCCCATAGGATATGGGAAAATAAATTGAATTTCAAAGTGTGGAGTGTAACTATTTTATGGATTTACTCTTGTTGGAAATGAAATGAATTCATTATTAAAATAAAAATTCTTCTATAAATTTTTTTAAGTATAGGAATAAAATCTCAAATAAAAATATTAAATAGTTTTTTTTTCTGAAGGTTTGATAGACTAAAAATTTGGTTGTAGTAGAATGTTAACCACCATCGTCAATCATATATATATTTAATTTATTATTTTTATTTAATATATAATAAAGTAATTAAAATATATATATATATATATATATATATAATTTTAATTTATTATTTTTATTAATATATTATAATAAAAGTAATTAAATATATATAATATATATGAAAAAAAATCTTTTATTTATTTTTTTAAATAATTTTTATAAACTCTAAATGAAATTAATATTTTTAATTTGATATTTCACCATAAATTAATTTAAAAAATAATATTTAGAACAAATTATGTTAATTTAATAACATTTTTAATATATAATACAAAAATAACTTTAACTTTTATTACAATGGTGGGTAAAAGTGCAAATTTACATTATTTAAATTGTTTTTTGAATATATAAATTAAATCAAATTTCTTAACTATTTAATACACTTAGATTATGTATTATCAACATTCCAAATTTGTTATTCCCATAATTTTTGGGAAAAATTGATTTAATATGATAATTAAATATAATTAAGTCAACTTTTATCAATTGTTTTGTAACTTATATTGAGTTGATCAACTATTAATTTGTTATTCCCATAATTTTTGGTAAAAATTGATTTAATATGATAATTAAATATAATTAAGTCAACTTTTATCAATTGTTTTGTAATTTATATTGAGTTGATCAAATATTTAAATAAGATAGGTGACCAAAATGTGACTAAGTCAATTTAAAAAAAAATACCTTAAACACTAATCAAAGTTATTTACAATCATGTGCCTATGTAAGTCCAACAACTAACAATTACATTGGAGAGCATAAAAAGTACACTAGAATAAGATGAAGAGTTCGAAATGTCCATTAGTGTTTCATAAGTTCAAAAATATCTCAAACACTAGTCAATGTTATTGAGGTCCATGCTTCTCTCTAAGTCCGATAACTAACAATTACTTTTAAAAGTGTAAACGGTAAGATATGGTAAGGTGAAGAGGTTCAAATGTTCACTTGGTGTTTTAGAAATTTAAAATTTAATGATAAATTGGAATTCTTATGGTTTTAGTTTATTTGTTTTAAGTTTTGAAGCTTTTTTAAGCATAATTTTTATCAAATATGTCTCAAATCAAATTTGTTGGAATTACAAGTTTGAGTTATGAAATTTTTACAATACTAGTGTCTCAATGATTTTTCATGGTATTTCAATCCATTTATGTGTTGAAATATGAATTATAAACAACACAAGCTCATAATGTACTAAAAATTGTTTTGACGAATTTAGGTTAAAATCTTCAAAACATAAAATAGTTAGACAACATCATTCTTACAGAGAAATATCTAATTATTTTTATTGTTAACAAATTATTTAAGAAAAAAACCAATTTAAACTTAGTAAATCCATGACATTACATGAGTAATGGTAGAGATGAGAAAGTTAACTTTATATAGATATAAATTGCATAATGATTTTGAGATAGATAATATCATGGAAGATGCATTTTATTTGTCTATAGTTTGCAAGGGAACCAATCAATACATGATCACTTATTAGACCATCAAGTTAACCATTTTGTTTGTTCGACATGTAACCCTTATGACCTTATAGATTTCAATTGTTTTAATGACACTAAGGGCAACTATTGTGAGTTTACAATAATGGATTGGGACCCTTCTAGGACATGCAAATCAGGGACCTAGTTGAAATACAAGAATTCAAGTAACTAAAATTCCTAGATATGTACATAGTCTTAAAGATAGTTTACACAACCTATATTTCTTAGGTAAGGAATTGGCATCCCTCAACTTTGTGTTAGACAAAATTTTGAAATTTGGTATAACACCCTAAACCCTCTAACTAAAGGAAATTATGAAATAAACTCTACTTTGCATAACTAAGATGTTAATTTTTACTTTTATTTTATTTGACAACACTCTAATTCTTAATGCTCAGTAACATGATATGTAGCAATATTATTATAATAACAACAACATCATAATGCATGAATCACATAGATCATAGCAACATATATCTAAATGAACAAACATGGCAGAAACATATAACACATAAGTAAGAGCACTGGTTTTTTAAATATGTTATTGAATAACTACACATATTAGAAATTTCACCCAACCATAGATTACACTATTGCACTACTCTAATATTAGGTCAACCCTAAGGTGAGGCTGACTCTGCTAAACTAAACTGCTTCCTAAAACTAAATAAGGTCTATTGATAGAACCAAAAGGCTCACAAGCTAGGTTACTAGAATCTAGCAGCCTCAAACCTATAGTCTCTCCTCCCACATTAGCCTACATAACCCAATATAGTACACCCCATTTCTTTGCACCTATAATACTTCAAGTTGTGCCACTACCCTTCTAGGGATTCTAACACAAGCCAATAAAGGAGTCTTAGAGGCCTTTGTCTTGAGGATTTTTAAGTTACCTCGTGATTCTCTAAGTTCCTGGTGCACCACTCTAGGGAAATATATCTCCATAACCCAATATAAATACCCATATGATAAGGGTATCACAAGGTCACACTTCCCTCCTGAGAAAGCATACTTGTCAAAGTTGTTAGAATGACTGAGTAGTAAACAAAATAACAATAAAACCACACTTTCTATGTGCAAGCACCAAAAATGACAAGCTAGGTATAGTGAGGGAAAAAAACATCAAAATTATTATAAAAAACAAAATTTCTTAAAGGGAAAGCGCATTCAAATAGAATCTATGATCTTGTGGTGCAATCCATGGTAGATAGTAGAAGGACTTGCACACTATTTAATAGGTTAATGTTCCTACATCATAGGGTTTATCTAAGCATTGAAGAATTCATGAATGATGGATTGTGTGATGAAATGCACATGTCTTCCCCATGTCACTTTCCCTTCACAACATTGGTGCAACTATCACATGGAACATGGCCTATCTGAAGGATGTCAAGTGGCTCCTTGTCTGATGGCATGATAGTGTGACTAGAAGCACACATGGCATGACAAGATTGGTTGAGTGCCCTACTGACACGTGGAAATGAAATATTTAGTGTGTATGATGTTGTGGAAAGTTCCATGTTAGACGTTTAATGGGTCATTTGGTTATTCAATTGGATGGATTCTAAGTGACACAATACCCATCCAAATAATATCACTTGTCAAGGGTGATGTCATGATGGCATTAACATTGTTTTGTCCATGGCCCCTAGAATCGGGTCACAAGGCGACGACACATGAAGCTTTCTAAATTTGTGTCATGCCCTAATTTTCAAATTCATTTCAGTTGTAATTAATTTCGATGTTCACTCAAACTAATATATACGAGTGTGGTCAGCTTGATTGAGGGGTGTGCTTGCTCAACAAAATATCTGTTTAGTTCAAAGTTGTCAAGAGTCAGATTGGTAACTCATTAGAGAATTTTTGAGGTCTAAAATGGGCCTCATAAGGAATATTATAAAATAATAATGGAAATAATAAAATAATATTATATTTCATCATCAAAATTTAGATGGAAAAAAGAAAAAAAAATACTTTTCAACTCGTATTTTCAACATATCTTCGTATGGTTTTACTCCAATGTCAAGCAAGAGCACTTTATGGATGCATAATTTAATTTGTCATCGAAGGAGTACTGATGTTGCATACTTTCGATGGACACTACTACATAAAAAATGAGAAATATATGAAAAACGTGATTGGAATCATTTTTTCTAACGTATTTCTCATTTTTCATGTAGTAGGGTCCATAGAAAATATGAAACATGGGTACTCCTTGGATAAGGAATTAAATTCAACATCCAACAAGTGCTCTTGCTCGAATTTGTTTTTTTTACTTTTTACTTTTTAACTCTAAAAATGTTGACTCATCCCCCATGGTTGACATCATCATCTTGAATCTTATTGGTTCCTATAAACTTGATTGTGTTTGTAAATTTTTGTTTTGAGGCCCATTTTAGACCTCAAAATTTCTCTAATGTCATTGCATATTGACCTAAGGGTGCTATATGTATTTCAGAATGTTGGAGCATCAATATTGTTTGAAGAAATAGGTCATGTGTTGTTTGGTTCAACTCATGGTTTGTGTTGTGTGTGCAGGTCGTGAGTTCTATTGATTTTTTTGGCCAAAGAACATAGGTTGTGAAATATGTTGTGATGCATTGGCCTAGGACATGAACTCTGTTATGTTGTTTTGCCCAAAGGTGTAGGTCATGAAATGTGTTGTTGTGTATTAGCTCAGGTTGTGAACTTTGATGTGGTGAATTTCTTAGGTTGTGAAATTTATTGTGGCATATTCACATAGGTCATAATTTATTTATTTATTTATTTTTTTAGTGCGTTAGATCAGGTCATGAGCTTTATTGTGTTGTATTGTTTAGCTTAAGGGTGCAGGTCATGAACTCTATTGTGGCATATTGGCTTAGGCCGTGAACTCTATTGTAGTGTGTTAGATCAAGTTTCAAGCCCTGTTTTGTTTGGCCCAAGGGTGCAGGTTGTGAACTCTATTGTGTTGATTGGACTTGGTCACAAGCTATATTATATTGATTGGCCTGAAGGCACAAGTTGTGAGGCTTATTGTGTTGATTTTCCTGAAGGCACAAGTTGTGAGCACTAAAGGCGTGGGTTGTGAGGTTTGTCATTTTGATTAGCCCAAAGCCATAAGTTCTGAGCATCATTGTGTTGATTGGCCTATATCAAAAGCTCTATTGTATTGCCCGGACCGAAGGCATGTGTTGTGAGATATGTCACGTGATTGGTCTTGTTATAAAAAAATTATGATTGGGGACAAAAGTATCTTCCCTAGAGCTAGTGAGCTGGTCTAGAACAGTAGAAAGCAAAGAATACAGGGTTTTCCTTAGATAAATTGAAGAATGGGAAAGAGGCTTACTTGGAATCTATCAGAATATTTAATTTCTTCCCATATTGTAAGATCTAATCATAGCAACGATTAATATAATTAGAACATGCACATATAATCAAAACAAGCCAAGGGTCCACAACATCCATGTAGCATAATTTAATTACTCTATTCAATGAATCAATGTGGGATTGAAATACATGAATGTAAATTTAAGATAACACATACAAGAAAATGATATACTCTTTGTACTAATAGAAATAGGAGAGAGTCTACAACCAAGAATATTAGTTGATATTTTATAGATCTCGCCAAGTTGACTTGTCCTTCCTTGTCACAAAGCACACCTCAGTGTCACTCTATTTCATGAAGATGATGACTCTCTTAGATTTAAGGAAACAACATGAAGGCATGATCAATCACCAAAATTCTAACCCTAATGTTGTAGATGACATTAAATTTATACGAGAGGGATGGTAGTTTAGGAATTCTTGTCCATTTACAAATATAGGCTTGAGATCCACTTAAGATGGGAGGATGAGATGAAGGGATAATAAGTGAAATATCCAAGTTAGGAACAAATAGGACTCGAGCTTCTTATCCAAGGTAAATGGCTAAAAAATTCCTTCGAAGCTTCTTGAAGAGGAAGCTTTAGGATTCTTTTTATTTTTCCTAAATCTATAGAATCAATGCACCCCCAACAAGCAGCAAGTTGTTGCTGGTGAAAAAAGGAGAAACCTATTTTTGAATGCAGGTATCTAAAGGGGTAGGGTGCATTGTGGCATAAATCATTGACTTGAAGAAGTTAGACCCAGAAAATAAGTTATTTGGAAAGGTCATTCTTAGGGAATTGTGTAGGGATGATGACATCATGTTCACAAATGATGATTGATCTAGTTTGTAGGTCTGTTAACCAAATCAAATAAAATGGCCTATAACAAATTCCCCCCTAAAGAGTAAAGTTAGAAATGGTGGTTGATGACTGAAGTTCTTTACCTTGTGACAAGTTTGGATCAAGAAAAACTAGTCAAGATCATCATTTGTTACATTACATTTTCATCATGATATCTCTGCAAAGGGAGGAACATCGATGCTCAAAACATAAGATAAAATTACATGTAAAATGATGGAGTTGTGTCCACTGATGACAAAGTGTGGACCCATGGTCAGATGAATATTTGTATGATCATAGCCATCATGCTTGGTAATATTGTATTAATACAGAAATCACAAACAAGTGGAACTAGATTTGGGGTCTTCTATCTTGTTCACTCGATTATCTAATGTACAAGTCTAACCATGTGAATAAAGGAGCTGAATTCAAACATGGCAGACAACAAATGATTACTGACTAATGATGTAAGTTGTGAACAGAGATGAGAGAAGCCACTGATGATGTTAATGGTTCTCAAGGTTCAACAATCCAAATCGTATGGTGTCAATGAATGAGTTGAAGTCGAACACCATTCAAAATATTTTAGTCAAAGTTTAATGATGAAAGAATATCACCGAGAGTGAGGAAAGTTTTCATTGATGTATGCAAACTCTAAGGTAATGAAGGGAGAGTTTCTAAGTCAACTTCCTAGATAATGGGTTGATGTCGACAAGAATTTACCCATTGCAGGATCGCTTTGATGTATCTTCCATCAACAACACAACACATATATCAATATTTGAGACATAATGACATTGATGTGGAACTAATTCAGGAGTGATAGACATGGAATGAAGGTTTAAGAGTATCATAGAATATACCAACTCAATGAATTCTCTTGAACATATTGGTGACACTAAATAGATCTGGAAAAATTAACCCAAAACCAAAAGTAGTGGCTTCGATATGATGTGATGAACCAAAAAGACTAGCATATTTCCCAACCCAACAACCAAGAAGATGAAGTGGAAGAGTTTCATGTTCAAGAGTGACTCATTGCCACTAATAGGTGGAGTACCCCATTTCCCCAACCATTTCTGATCAATACCTCTTTATTTTTTAACAATATTGAGGAGGATAACATATGCTTGATTTGTAAGTTCATCCTTCAGATGAATCCCTCTAAACATCTTTAACAAACCTAGAGAAGGACTGGATATGTCCCATCATGTTTGATGATTCCATCATTCTTTGATGATTTTACGAGTCTAGTGAAGGTATAACTCAACCCCCTTTTCATGTTTAGAGAGTTTGAAAAAGAGGCAAAAAAGAAAACTGCAAATAGTCTCTTGAGTTCAAAAAGTTAGAAAATGATACTCGAGAGAACATCTTAGCCATGTTAGACTAAGGTATTCCTTTTTTGTAAATAATCTATCTTATTCCAGAAAAAGGTTAAACTTATATTGAGTAAGCATCTCTTCATTTACATTAACTAGCTCAAAAAAGCAAGCGCTCAAAAATATTTTCATATTTTGAGAGTCTGAAAACAGTGGAAAGAGGACTCTAGGGGGGTTCCCTTTTCATCGGTTTACAAAGCCCAAAAAATTATAAAATATGCTCTTCGGCCAAAATTATCTACTTCGATTTAGACATCATCAAATATGTTAAACAATTATTAAAATACTCAGAACACCACCAACGGATTTGAAATACTTGATCCATGATAAAATTGAGTCACATTTTAGCTCAAAATATTAAAATATTAATAAAATTATTATCAATAGGCAAAAAAGTAATTCATTTTTACCATTTTACATTTTACCTCTTGGGGAGTGAGTTCTGAGTGCTTCTTTCCCCCAACCTTCTTCAACTAGTTGTGGCCAATCTAGTGGATCATTTCAATTGTTTTTAGTTCTAGGTAGGAGATCTCACCTTCCTCTTACTTTCTATGGTTCCATTTTTACATTTCGTGCATGCTTTTTTCTAGTTTTGAGGGACCTAAGGCTTTAATTTTTTTCCCTAGCTCCAAAACACCCCACTAGTGTCGAAAGGTGCACTGGGAAAGAAAAAAATACATTTTCTAGGGCACTACAGTGCACTATATTCACTTAGGAGAGTGCATTGGGCACATTTCACAAATTTAGTTTTCCTCTTTTATTCAAAATTCTCCCAAATTTTTTCACGAAAATCACTCTAATCATTCCCCTTGTCATGTTTTAGGTTTCTATCAGAACAAAATGGCTCTAATATGGTGAAAAAGAGAACATAAGGAACAATCTATAAATGCAGCTAATGATCCAGGCACTATCTAGGCATTGAGAGAGTGTGGGCATTTGAAATTATTTTGACTTCTTGGGATGAGGCAACAGATGGAGCTATTGGATTATTTTGTTTGAGCATGGGATATTTAGGCACATGCTTTCAGGCTAGGAGCACATATGCTTTAAATACAGATGGAATACATATACTTCTTGACAGGTTTATCGAGGAGAGGTGCCCCCTTCTCATTATCTGGTTCAAGGAGGGTGGAGAGACAGTCAAGGATTACATCGGTGCACACTATAGACCTCGATTCCAACTGACCAAGGATGGGAAAATAGAGATAAAAGACGTGGTCCATTTGCCTTTGAGGATAATCCTATTCATCATTTCTATATTGGTCGGTAGTGCTACTATAAATTTGGCCAATATCTCTCATATGAAATATACTCTAGAGTGTATAAAGCCAACATTATTCAAGTAGAGCAAGGGAGTACTAGTAAATATGAAAGAACAACTGACTAAGAAAAGGATGTACGGTTGAAGAAATTTGGTTATCGTTTGATTTTGATTTCATTTTCCTTGGATAAGATTCCATTGCTCCAACCACAACATATCTCGCTCGAGCCCGCATATCCAAGGGTCCCACAAATGAGAATACGGGTTGATCTCATATCGAGACATAAAGGTCCATCATCTATGAGCTTCACACCAGTCTTCTTTTGATGGTTTCACATGAAACTCATTATGATTGAAGAGTATCCATATATAGGAATGGATTTCTATGGAGACCCAAAGCTCGTTCTTCTTGATGGTGAGCAATGGGGTGTCATAGGTAAAACAAAATCATTTTGATCATTTTTTTAGTTTTTTAGTTCTACAATTTTTTTGTATTTTATATGTACATGAGACTAAACTATCGATTTTTTTCACATGCAAATATTGGACCTATTCGACCCGTGGGTTCCTCCTATCTTTAGCTTGTAGGAGAACCACAACAGGTACCATTATACAGGTCGCTAGAGGGGGACGAGAGGTATTGCATGATCTCAGTGTGTTTGAGAATCTTAGAGAGTTCAAACAACACATGGAGGGGTTTACCCAAGGCATAGCCGAGACTAGGGACAACCATATCCCTATGAGACTGCAATGTCATACTATTAGCATGCCTAGTCGTATTAGCCAGATACGTTGCAAGATGTCTTCCGTAGTTCCTTGCTATCATGAGCATCATCATTAGTCTACTAGGAGGCTATATATAGCCATATTGTTACTTCATGTATATTTTTTGATATGATAGGTCATGTGGCCATATGTGTCTCAAGCACAATTTTGTAAAACCACAATGATTATATAAATATAATAATAATTATATAAATATATAATATATATTAAATATAATAAATACATATACATATATAAATAATATATATATATAATAAAATATATAAAATATATAATATATACAATAAGAAATAGATAAGATTAGAAATAATATTATTATATAAGCACTATTTAACTACATTGTTCCCTTATATTTCAATATATATTCAATGTATGTGATGTCAATTGAATTTAATTTACGCAAATGTCTATCTAAAACATGATTCGAAAATGCATATGTCAATGTATTTAGACTTCTAGAAATATATTGACATTGGATATAATCAAAATATCCTTCTAGAAGTCAAATTCTTAAGAACATATGAAGCATAGTTGGACTTCTAACTAAATAGACATTAGTCAACTGTAGTACTACAAGTTGTAAGTAATTTATGATAACTATATGACAAATACCATGGGAAATAACATTAGATGATAGCTTGATCATAATTATATACTAAATGATATTATTTGTAGAGCGACTGATACAAATCCCTTGTAAATTCACTAACTCGCCATTCAAAGCATATATAGCCCATGTTGCGCACAAAAGGTTATGAGTACTACGACTAGTGCCATTAGCATAACCAACATGTTGTTGAAGGGATATCGACATCTATAAATGAAATGTAAACATGATTAATAGAAACTGTAAGAGACTCTAAAGGGAATGACATTGCAAAAAAACTCAACACCTATATCCAACATGTACATAGTGAACTACAAAAAAATCATTCAAGCACTCCATCGAAACCAATAAGCTCATAGGCCCCTATAGAAAAAACACATTTAACAATGTATGGGATTAGCCACATTGGCTCAAACTTCCCCGATCCCTACCTTTTAGACTCTTGATCATACAGCAAGACAAGGTCACCTTATAAGAAGAGATGAGGCTTGACATTCTTGTCATATTATGTATTAATGTGTTTCTTATGAGAATCATTAGCCATTGTGGCATAGAGCCAAGTTTCATCTAAGCACATCAGATGTAAGAGATGCTCTTCTTCTGAAAAAGTGGTAGGGAGGAGCTCGACAACAAGTTTTAGAGATGGAATTTCACACTCAATAGGAAGGATTTCTTCCAGACCATATACCAATTGGAATGGTGTAAATCCAATAGGAGTTTGAATAGAGGTTCGATATGCCCACAAGGATGCATAATGGATTAAATTATAGTTCGATTTGTGGACCCCAATCATGCGTTGAAAAATTGTTTTCAAAACTTTATTGATGGCCTCAACTCGCCCATTCACCTGAGGGTAGTAGGGAGTTGAAATCTCATGGGAGAGACCCAACTAAGCAGTTAGTTCAAACTTCATGTCATTACAAAAATGCTCCCCATGGTCTGTAGCTATAACCTATGGTACACCAAACCTTGCATTAACATGATTAAAAGAAGAGGGTAGTGGTTTTATTGGTATTATGGTATGTAGGCATCACCTCATTGCACTTGGTAAAATAGTCTACTGTAACACTGATGTAGATATTCCCCCTAGCCGAGTCAGGGTTACATGTGATAAAGTGAATGCCCCATTTTCCGAAATGTTCAACAATGACAACATGGTGAAAAGGAGCAGGTGGAGCATAGGTTTTACGATTGTATATCTGACATGTATGACACTTTTGGACTGTGAGGATGGAATCAAGAAACATAGTAGGAAAAAATTAAGAAAAAATTAGTCATCACTCAAAATATTCAATGCAATGTCATAACCAGACATATGACCACAACATGCCCCATAATGGCTCTCATTTAGGACATTCTCATCCTCCTCATGGGTGAGGCAACTTCAAAAAATCAAATCGATATTGTGATGGTAAAGGGTGTCTCCTATTATAATATAATTCTTGGCTTCACATTGGCTACGATGTTGGTCACAACTATAAGTAACAGACCAGAAAGTATGGGTTTGGAGATATATGATAATTTCTCCATACCATGGATTAGATGATGCGATTAGGAACAATGGCTCATCTATAATATAATTATTAGACATTGTTTTAGTTTCAGCAATGGAAATGCCGCAGATCATCTAAGCAAAAACTAGGGATTCCTTTGTCTTGGATTTGATGAACTCAAAATTTATCTCTTGAATGATGAAAATCCATTTGGAGTACTTTCCCCCCACAATATGTATGTCATGGGGTTGCAGTGAGAAAAGACCATAGTCTTTCTAAGCAAGATATAGTGGCGAAACCTTTGGATAACCTAAACAACTACCAAAGGTAACTTTTTGACATGAGTATATTTGATATCGGTATCATTCAAGTTTCGACTAAATGATAAATATGATGTTCAAGCCCTACATCATCCTCTTGGAAAAATACCATAGTGATGGTAGTAACTGCAGTGGTGAGATACAAGGAATAATCACGTTTGTCATCCACAGGATACAATAAGGATGCCTGAATCAAAACATCTTTCAAGGCATCAAATGCCTTTTGGGCAGTGTCATCCCAATGGAGGGGAACCACTTTTATTTAACAAGAAAGTAAATCCTTTGGTAAATTTGATGTAGTTGGGAACAAATCTTTGCAGAAAGTTAGCCTTCCCTTGGAGTCATTGAAGCTGAAAAAGGGTGGAAGGAACAAATAGATCTAGGATTTCCTGGAGTTTTGATGGGTCAATAAAATTTCCATGTTTCGATACAATGAAACCAAGAAGTCAACCAAAGATGACATAAAACACACATTTGTGCAGATTGATCCGAATTTTATAATGTCGACAACATAAAAATATAGCCCTAAGGTGCGTTAGATGATCAACAAGATGTTTCAAGTGAGAAGGTAGGTCACCTAAGTATGGTTGTAGGATATGTTTAATGTCATGGAAGGCATAATTCATTTCCCTCTGAAATGTAGTCCTAACATTTTTCAATCCAAAAGGCAGTTTTTGGTATGCGAATGTGCCCCATGGACAAATAAATGCAATTTTCTATTGGTCCACTAGTAGAATCTTGATCTGATTGTAGCTGTAAAATCCATCCATAAACGAAAATATTTCACAGCCACCATAATCATCAACAATTGACACACATACAAATTTTTCCCTTTTTTCATGACAGGAACAATGTTTGACACCTAATAAGTTAGAGGTACTGGGTAGATTAAACCATCACATAGAACTTTTTCAACTTTACCTTTAATAAAAACAACCTTCTTGGGATGGACTGAACATAGGTGTTTCCAAAATTGTTTAGCATCAAAATAAGACTTAATTTCATGTACAAAATGTTTGGATTCATACCTGGTATCTCTTCATAATACCAGGCGGAAACATGTCAAAACTCCTGGAAAGGGGATTTATAGGTATTGATCTCATCGAGAGAGTAAGACACACCAATATGTACATTCTCAACAATGTCATTTTGATAGAAATATTGAGAGGGATAATCTCTTCAATATTCGACAAATTCTTCTCTGAACCAATACCATATATGGATATGTAATTCATAGACATCTCAACTTCATGGGTTGATATAGTTCACTAATATTACCCTCGAAGGAATCTGGCAAGGAGGAATGATGATGATGATCTTCCCACGACACATCATCCAAAATCATGATCTCCATGATTCTCTCATCAATATAAAATGTATGAGAGAAGGAATCATAGGACATTCTATAATCTAAGGAACGATCAACCCAAGTGATCAATGAGGAGACAATAGAATGCATCACACAGGCCAAATAAATGGCTTCATAGTCGAGATTAGTGGGATAGAGTGGCATGCGGTCACCAAAAGTGTTAGTATTAGATTCATGTAGCACTATCCAAGGATCAAATGGAGAAGTACAAGAAGATACCATGTTAACATAAAAACTTATATTAGAGTTGTTGTATAAATTTTTACAAATCTATCTTTGATACCATGTAGAAATTCCTTGTGGATACAAATTACAAATTGTAATATGCTAAAGTAATTGACTTGAATCTAGTCTACTCAACAACAGAAATAACAAATGATCGATGAAATCATAAAGCGTACAAGAGATATAATTTAATTACACATTACACAATGATTTCCTCGGGAAAGCCACAACTAAAAACCCTTGCTATCTGTATATTACATTAGTGAAAGAATATGGATGAATACAATATGCTCTACTCAACCTTGAGCTCAATCTACACAAGTATTTTCTATCCTCTACTTGATTAGTTGCCTTTGGCCAATACTTAGACAGTTTTCCAAGCCTCCAAGGTCCTAATTCATTGTGTTGTTCTGAAAGGAATTAGCCCCAATTTAATGGGGAAATTACACAATTATGAATTAGGCCATCCTCATAGGCCTTCCTCTAATTGAATGCACCATATATTTAATTTAGACGATTTTACAACTGATAGTACACTATCTCTGAACTCTAATCCCAACTAGGTCTTCCTCTAATATGACGTGCATGAGTTAATTATGAGTGAATATTCAGTTTACTCATTAATCACTATAGGAAACACCACACTGCACTTCAGGAAGCACCCCACTATTCAATAGGAAGCCCCCTACTACTATAGGCTGCACCCCACTACTGTAGGAAACACCCCACTTCAGCAAGTTGCACCTAACTACTATAGGCAACACCCAACTACTTCAATATGCACCCCACTACTACAGGTTGCACCCCACTACTGCAAGCTCAACCCCACTACTGCAAGCTACACCCCACTACTGTAGGCAACATGCCACTACTACAGGAAACACCCCACTACTACATGTTGCACCCAACTATTGCAGGATGCACCCCACCATTGGACCTCCCATTAATTCCTCCATCAGTTGGAACCAGTTTAATTGACTTTATCTCAGTTGGACTGAATTAAATAATTAAAACTTTAAATAAACTCAACTAGTGCTCCTAATTGTAGGAGACGCTTTACATGACCCTAGTTAGACCCTCAAATCAAATTTACTAAGCTAACTAAGTCAAATTAACTTATTTAACTATTACAAGCTATCATGAGATGCAGAGTTACAATTTTATTCCCAATTTAATTCAAGGACAAATTAAGTTAGGATTTTTCTTGATGTTACTTTTAACATTTCATGTTTTTTTTTCAACACTCCTTCTAACGAAGAAAGGAATTCATCTCTATCTCGTTTTGGTACCTTTGGAATGTTATGCATGTAACACTTGTCACTGCTTCTGTTGCTACTATAACATCTGCAACCCAAAAAGAAGAATCCAAACAAAATAAACTAAATCAACTATGTCTGCAACTATCTATTAGGAAAAATTGTGTTGTTGATGACTCCACTACTGAGTCTCCTACTCTGCACTCCTCAGTATCTGACTGACATTGATGCTCTTACTACTAAATATTGTGGGCCCTTGTAGTAAGGTAATGATCCATGAGACAAAAAACACCTCAATGGATCATGGAAAATTTTAGGGGTTAAATGCACAGGTGGGCTAATTTTCCATGAATTTAAAAAAAAACAATTTGCCAACTTCTATTTTTTCTAAAATTGATTCGCCAAAATTTTACAATACAAAATTATTTTACCTTAAAAATCACCAAAATTATATAGAGACTATATATAAAATCATTCTAAATTTGAATAATTTTATGAATATATTAATAAACATTTTATAGTTTTCATATTAGGGAATAGTGAGATTCGCCAATGTTTTAAAACTTCAAGATAATTTTCCATCCTTGAAATTTTCCTTGCAATGGATCCTGCCCAAATTTATACACTCTTGAGACTATGGTTTCATATCACCCCACCTCACACTTGGAGGTATGCTTGCAAGTGCTCCCTCTACCCACTTGGCTTGAACTTGCCTCCTTTCTTTAGTGGATGTCTCTAGTCATCCTCCTCTCTGCTTCTCCAATTGTGGCAGCTTCACAACTTGCTGAGGCTGCTTCTAAGGTTGCATGTTGGGAGGTCTAACATGATCCTTCTCAACCACCAAATATATAGTCTATTCCTTGCTCCTCAAGGTTTTCCATGCATGAGCTAAATATGATATAATCATACTTCTACTACTACTGCTATACTATTTCTTCTGAATTGTTGTTGCAACTACTACAATAATGAGCTTGATCTCCCTAGATATGAAAGTACTAGCTTCCATAGGGTTGCTTGCTCTGAAACTATAATCCCTCTAAGTCTTGATCTCTCTGTGGGAAATATCTCTTCTCCTCAATATACAAATATCAATTACCAAAACTCCTTTTTGTTTCACTAAACACTAGCTCATTTATTTTCCCATTAGCAGCCTTTTTTCTCCATTAAGAAGTCTGCACATAGGGTCTTCTTGATCTGCCTTGAACTAGAGCTCCATCAATATGCAAGGAAAAGTTCAAATTATTCTCTTCTATTGTGATTTTAGCTCTGATACCATGTAGAAATTTCTACAAATCTAGCTTTGATGCCAGGTAGAAATTTCCACAAATCTAGCTCTGATACCATGTAGAAATTTCTACAAATCTAGCTTCGATACCATGTATAAATTTATACAAATATAGCTTTGGTACCATGTAGAAATTTCTATAAATCTAGCTCTGATACCATGTATAAATTCCTTGTAGATTTAAACTCTAGATTGTAATATGCTAAAATAATTGGCTTGAATATACTTTACTCATCAGTGGAAACAATAAACGATCGGTCGAATCACGAAGCATACAAGAGAAAGAATTTAATCACACATAACACAATGATTTCCTAGGGAAAACCACAACTAAAAACCCCTACTATCTGTATATTGCATTAATCAAAGAACACACATTTCATTAAATTTGGAATTAAATAGTGGATCTAGAATTTCAAAATAACTAGAAAACTCAATTCTAGTGATGTTCTTGTAATAGTTTTCTTCCAATTTTAATGAAATATGTGTTAAAGAATCAAGATGAATACAATATGCTCTACTCAACCTTGAGCTCAACATGTTCTTATAGAAATTTTTGGGCACTTTAACCCCAATCATAAATGTCCATAAAATGAGGGCTCCTAAGTCCCTAAAAGTGTTGCTTCACTGCCTAAAGGAACAAGGTCAGCTGATTACATCATCTCCCAGAAGTTCTCCACCCAAAACTGCTCAGAAATGGTCAAAACTGCACCATACTGAATACCCAGTGCAGAGGCTGCGATGCATATCACCTTCCCAATGTAAAGGGTGTGATGCATACTGAATGGCTCCTCTGTAGGGTGTGATGGTTGGGAATGGACAAATGGCAGGG
>APFE031705965.1:0-10385 GCA_000404065.3 Pinus taeda
AAATTAAAATTTAAACATCATTTAGATTAATATTAATTAGTTTTTTTAATTAGATTAATATTGATTAGTTTTTAATTAGAATGGATTTGTTTATAAATCGTTAATTAAATATTAGTTAGTTAAATTAGTAAATAGTTTAGTTTATAATTAGCAATTAAATTAGAATTAATTAGGGATTAGTTTAGGATTAGTTTTTAATTACATTTTTTTTAGCCCAGCAACAGAATTTCCAGATTTACATCAGATTTAACCCATCAACTTTGGAAGCTCATAAATTGAGTTCTACTTGGCAAAATGAGGCGCAGGACGGCTCATTGGAAAGAGAAAATCAAGGAAGGAGATTTCACCAACAGATTTGATCATTTATTGGGCCAAAAATCAGGGAGAAGATCAGGCTCCGAATTTTGAAAACAAAATCAATTTTCTGAGTTATTGTTTTCAATTTCATTTGTCTAAAGCCTCTTCTAATTGCAGATCCATTGGTCAATAATATCATTTACCAATCAAACCATTCCAAGCATCAATACAGAGCTTATATTTTGTTTTTAATTATTTATTTAAATAGAATTTGATTGGGTTTAATTTAATTGCCAGAAATGATATTTTGATTGCATTTTAATTTATTTTGATTTCTTCTTGCAGGAAAACAGTGGAAAAGATATGGAGAAAAGGATTTCAAGCAATAAGAATTCTACAACAATTAAAGATTGGAATTATGAACAAGTAAAAGGGATTTAGCAGATTTCTCTTGAACAAACTCTCCCCTCCAAAATATTCTTTTACAAATACTATAAATAACAGATTGCAGAATGGAAAAAGGGCTCTCCTCTGCAATTTTAGACTTCTGAAAGCAATATTGTAATAGGAATTTAGAGTTGTAGGAGAGAAGACAGAAAATCTCAGATCTGGGGATTATTGAGGATTTTCCCTTTGTATCTTGAATTATGTATGAGGGGCAGAGTTCGCACTATTGTGGCTTTAGTTTTGAAGACAGAAGTTCAAGCAATGTAAAGGGTTGTTGGAGACCAAAGACAGAGAAATGGATGCAATAAATTGGTATTTCTAATACTACTGTTTCAAATATCAGTTTTAATTTTATGGTGACAGGAATGTGTTATTTTATTCATGTTTGTGCACTATTGTCAATATGGGTAATTTGTCTCAATCTTGTTATTATGTATCTCTGTTTTTTATGGATTAATTTCTCATTTTGAGTAACTACTTACTCTGAAATCCTTATGAAACCAATTTATTGAATGGTAATGTGTTGTGAACTATTTCCACATATCATTATTCAATTAATGGATTTATTGATTTGATAATCAATATCATTTTGTGAATTACTTCCTGAATGTTGTTGGTTTATTATTTCAGTTTTAAGGTCTCAATAGAATGTGTTTTGGCAACCATAATATCAGTTAATTGAACTACTTCATTAACTTGATATTCATTATAAACAAGACATATTTAAATCCCAATACTTTAATTATTTTGCTCTTAGTTGGGTTAGATCTATATCTGCCTAATTAAGATAGGATTTAGATTAGTTTCTTTTGCTTGCATCATAGAATAAGCTTGCATTTAGAGTAAATTCTACATTCTTTTAAGTCTTCTCTTCAAAGAGGCGAAATTTTAGTTGTGGCTTGGCTGAACCCAAATCAGCTTAAAGGTCATTCTCTTGCCTGATCAGCAAGAAGAAGTGATCTGATATCCCTGTCTATTGGTAGGTAAATATACATGGGAGAAGGTAACTGGACCTAGTTAAACCAGTCGGAGCCAGCACACCAAACGGAAAAGGAGCTGATTTAAGGTCCGGACCGGGTGGTTATCCCCCAATGTTGTTGCAGCGATTTTCGAGGCATCAACATATCTGGCGCTAGAAGGAGGGCCTGAGATTTTTTTTCTATTGGAGTCTTTTCGATTTTAATATTTTATTTATTGCAATGGCTCCTCTCAAACTTCCAATTTGGAGTTGTATCCATGGACGTGCATCTTCCAACACTCCACCCGAAGTGGTAAGACTCTTGTCTCAGGCAAAGTTTAATGGTAAGGGAAATTCCTCTGCTTTTAACCATGTCTTTCAATTTCTTCAAAATATTTCAAATTACAATTTTCAAGGAATTGATGAAGGCATTTTATGTAGGATTTTTACTCTCACATTTGCGGCAAAAGCCAGAAGCTGGTGTAGAACTCTTCCAGTTGCCTCAATCCACAGTTGGGATCAATTTGTTACAATTTTCATTTCTAAATTTGACGGCGACGATTATGAACAGGTATGTGAAGAAATTGAATATCTACGAAGGTTTGAAAATGAGTCTGTTAATGATTTTAATAGTCGATTTCATTTGAATTACCTACGATTTAAAGACGAAGATAAACCTACGAAAGAAGAATCATTAGATTGGTTTCAATGTATTTGTTCTCTTCCACCCATTCCCAATCCATATGAAATTAGTTCAAGTTTTGTTTCATCCCCTTCCAACATAAATGAAAATCCCAACATGGATGTGCAAATAAATGGTGATGAAGTGGTTTCACAAAACTTGGAAAATATTTCCATTCAAATGCAAGAAGACAACAATAGCAATTTTGGGGAAAAGGTCGCCTTGAAATCAAAAAGCTACTTTGAAGTAAATTCGGAAAATCAAATCGCAAATCAGCAAGTACAAGCAACAATCAAAGTAAATAAAATGCAAACTGCTGTACAAATTTCTGAATTTCTCCATGATGAGCAAATGCCAAAATCAGAGCAGCAAAGCAGCCTTCTTCAAGAAAGCATGAGTATGCAAAGGAATGATATGCAATCTGAAATTTACAATGAGCATAATGCATAAGAGTTCTCAAACAGAGACAGTTTTAAATGCATTGTTTCAGGTTCACATTTTTCCCTTTATCCTGATATTTTTAATGATAGTAATTTTTCTCCTCTTAGTATCAATGATATTTCAGAAAATACAGAGGCTGATCTAAATGAATTACCATTAAGCTTTTATCAAGATAGAGAAGCAATTAGTGATCATTCTTTTGCCATTAATGAACATGAAATTGTCCCTCCTTGTTTTGATATATTGGATGAGATTGAAGGGAATTCTACAAAATCTTGTGAGGTCATTTATGATAATTACTCTGATATTGAGGATGGTGATTTCTATTCTTCTCAAGAGAATCCTCATGATAAAATTCAAATAACATCTAAGGATGAGGAACGCTTCAATTTAGGAATTATCCCAACTAATCTTCATTTTAGAGCAGCAAATTATCTTCATGATTTCACCATTCAAGAAATCATTCCAATTTATGATTCATATGAGGATCAAACTCCCATTCCTACTCATAATCATAATTCGTTTTCTAATTCACAAGTTGGAATTCAAAATTTTTTAAATTCCATAATTCTGGCCAATCCTTGTGAAAATGAAATCATTTCAAAACAATCCCAATTGTGCTGTAACGTTGTACAAATAGTGATTTCATTTTAGTTTTTCTTTCTCAGTTATTTTGTTTAAATTTGGATTTATTTTCTGATTTTATTTTGCAAAATTTTCACACTTTTCGCTGGCATATTGAACGCCTTATTATCAAACACTCAATTGATGCATTGCCCAATTGGGAAATTGAAGTTTCATATTATAATCATGAGCATCAAAGAATATTAATATTCCAATTTATATCAATGCTAATGATTCATCAAAAGCTTCTATCTTTTCAAAGGCAATGTCAACAAGAGAATGTATTTTTGCAATTTGGCCAGCAATTCAATTCAATTAGTAATTTGCCATTTTATTTAGGCTTCCATCCATTTTTCATTGACTCATTTGAAAATTGTTTGGAAATTTTTCCTTCAAGGAAAATTGTCAATGATTTAACATTTGTACACAACACTAACAAATTTTTTCAGGTCAAAGAATCTAAAAGCTCATCTTCACAATCTGGCCTGTTATCTCTTCCTTTGAACATTTCTCAATCTTTAATAGAAGTCCATCCAGATTTTTATGATCCAATTGGTAGTCAATTGGAAAGGAAATTTCAGGAGAGAGAGATTTTAATTAAGTTCCTAACAATAACTGTACATTCTGATTTCATATTTAATTTTCTTAGTTTAATTAGATTTGTATTTTTATTACTAACATTTGAATTGTACATAAACACAGGAATAAAATTGAGAAAATGGCTACACTGGAAATATGACTATACCTAGCCATTTTCATGTATATGGTTAGAATAGGAGTAGAATTAATTTAGTTTTTTTTTTTTCTCGGTAAACTGTCTAAGATTTATATTATATGTACATATGGAAATTTACATACAGCGTAGCTGGACTTAACAGTATTTCCTGGCCACCAGTGGTGCCATGGATGAAGCAGACTGACCCAAAAGCTCCCACGCAGGGGTAGCAATCATCATGATTTCCTAATGCCTCTGAAAGGCCAACTGAGGCACAGAACTGGACCAAAATGACAAAACAGACTCCTCCTTCCCGATTACTTATAGGCGAGTCCGCCCACGTAGGGGCCGTCTTCATTAACCATATTGGGACTGCTACTGACCGACACACTGACATTAACCATGACTAAAAAAGACTGGACATATATCAAAAACAACATGAAAACAGACCGAAATCTGACCCGAACCATATAAGCTGCGTTAAACAGAGAACTGGACCTGAGCTGAGTGAGGTTGGCCATAGCTGGAGCGCGCACTGGAGGGTTACTCATCCTCAGGAGGCTTCTCCTCCACAATTGTGCACCACCCTTGCCCCTCAGGGATGCCCTCCCACATGGCAGCCCGCTTGGCTTGTGCTGAGTCTGGAGCTTTCACTGACTGGGAGGTAGAGGGGTCGGCCATGACCGCCTTCCCTGAAGTCCCTTCCCCGCTTGGTGGAGGCGGCAAGGGGTCTGCATGACCAGAGCCTGCCGGGGGTGGATCTTCCCCTCCTGGAGGAGTTTCCTCTTCAGCCTCTGCCGGGGTTTGCGTGAAGAGCACAGAGACGTGCGCACAGATTCCTTGGTTGTCCCCCAACTTACCCAGGGTAAAGACCACTGAACCGAACGCCGGGAGGGCTGGCCCCTCAATGTTTGCCCCATTGACTTCCAGGATTTGCCCAGCATGGAGTGGCGCGACCCCTGCCCGTCGATAACAGTAGCAGCAGCAACAATGGTGGTGCTCCCTTTCTGCTCCACCACGTCCACGACCCCGGCTCGAGCCCCGACCAGAACCCCTCCTGCAAGGCTGCCGATTACGAAGCCTTGCCATGGGCGATTCGGTTCCGCCTGAATTTGCTTGGAGCGGGTTGCGTAGCCTTCCCGAAGCCAGAATTTGTCGCCCCCACTTCCCAAACACCTCCGCCACCTTCGAATTATCCTGATATTCCACTGTTGCCTTCCCCAGAGCTTCCCAATTCTCCTCCTGCGCCTCTGAACCGGCCCCCCTGGTCTCCAGTTTCTCTGCGTACCCCGTTGAATTGGCCTCCAACGCCTCGTAAAAAGCCCTCCCGCCTTCAGAGTTCGCCTCTCGAACCTCTGAGATTGCTTCTCTCCTTTCTGGGGCTCTTTCGAAGTTCTGAGAGCCAACCCAGAGGGCAGCCTGTGATGGCGTGCACCTCGCCCAGCAGCAGGCTTTCCTCCGCAGCGGAGTTCTCGGCACCAAAACACCAGCGTGACAATGAGTTTCGGGAGACAATGGCTTGTTGCAGTCCCCGACCAAATATTTAACGCCTCTCCATTGTTCTGAGCGCCACCCGATATCCTCCATCCTGTCATCCAAATCTGCATTGAATGCCCTGAGCGACCACCCTGCCATAATAATCCTTTGACGGCTGAGGTACTTAGGGAGTTAATCCGCATGGGGTGTCACATGATTACCATGTGGCTCAGCCCACTGAGGCCTGCTGTCACCCGCAACCGGAGGAGTAGAATTAATTTAGTTAGCTTGTTTTATGTAGTTAATTTATTTGCATTAGTTCTGTAGATTAAAAAAAATAAAACAAAGCAATCAACCTTCTCATACATGTCCAATGGAAACATTTTTCCTTATCAGAAAATTCTAATTCTTGCTTTCCTTTTTGAAATTTCCTATAACGTTATCTCTACTCTGCCTATTTTGAATAATGTCTTGATTAAATTCAATTAAAGTTGCACTTGGTATCGATTGCCTCAAAGCCACTTTTCTTTATTTCGAGATTTCCTTCTAAGATTTTCGTTTGAAATTTATATGGTAAAGATTTGAGGATATAAAAGCTTCATGATCTCATTATCCCATGAAATGTATGATTGACTATCATAAGCCTAATTCTAATTCAATCATTATTAGTCAGTCTAACTTGTCACGGTAATCATATGAAGTTCATATTATCTTCCTCGGAATTTGCCAAAAGCTGATCTTAAGGATGCCCATTTTGCCGAGTGCACACATTTAAATCTGTTTTGATATTTTTCTACAATTAGTGGCTTAATCCCATTTTGATCTTTAGTTGATTATTTGATGCTGCAATAAGCATCATATTTATTTACTAAAAGCATTATTGAACAGTCGCTATAACAATATAGATTTTTCTCAAGATTAATTTGGAATAAGCAGAGGTGATAAATTGTTGTTTCACTTTGAAAGGGAAGCATAGTTTCATATTTATTTCTGGTAAATTTTATATTCCATGAACATGAATGATTGATTTAGGCTGATTGCACACTTAGATTTAGAATAAATAATGAGATGATTTTAATCAAAGGAAGAATTTGAAGATTTATCAGGTAAAATTTACAGACAAATTCCTTTCAGGTATGCATTTACAACTTTATTCTCATCCATTATTAGTTCATTTTTCCTTAGTTTATTTTTTATTTATGTTCTGTTTTATTTGCAGGTTTTTATTTCTTTTCAAAACTTGAAGTAAGCAGCAAAAACATTTCAAATTTGCAAACCGGTTCAGGGAAATTCAATTCTGATTCATTAGAATTCAAGTATTTTTGTAGCTTTGCTTTCATTCATTAGAAAACCCAATTGAAATTTCAAGAAATATCATAAGACCATTCGCATCATAAGATTTCATCGGAAGTAGTTTTTAGTATTTCTTTTGATAAAAAATTGTTCATCAAAGACCTCCGATGTATTATCTTACTCATATGCCATATTGCATTTCGCATATCGGAGCTTTCCAAGTGAAGTATACTTCCATGAATATGAATCGCTGATCTCCGATAATCGACTTTACCGATATTGCGATGACCACATAATTCTAGACCCGATATGAAATTCAAATCAAATTCATAAAAAATATCGCGTCCTTTCAATCGCAATAACGGTAGGAGTATAACTTTAAAGGAGGCCGATGTTTCGGATCCGATATGTTATCAAATTTTCATCATAAAATTATCAGGTCCACTCTTCATCACATATCGGCATATTGAGAATTGTTAAATCGTGCGCATAACATTGCCGATCGCGATCGCCGATTAGCCACGTCATTCATCGCATATCGGCATCACAACAATCATATTGCGTTACATCGGGTGATTAAGATTGCCGATCGCCGATTTACGTCATCCATCGCATCGCCGATATCGCATTCGCTTCCTTGCAGTTTTATTTATGGCCGATATCTCGGATCCGATATGTTATTAAAATCCCTTCATAAAAAGTTATCGGGTCCGCTCTTCATCATATATCGGCATCACAAAAATACACTGTGTTACATCGGGTACCCAAAGTTGCCGATTGCCGATTAGCTACGTCATCTATTGCATCGCCAATAGTGCAATCATTTCATCACATTTATTATGCTCACATCACTTCTCTGAATCTACAATGTGCATTTTGCGATGTGGGAAGCACGATGCAATCGATTCTCTGATCTCCGATATAATATTTCTTTAATGATGCGATCGCTTCATTTCAGTGCACATGTTCTTATCGGCAATTTGCCATTGCAATCTCCGATGCAATAACTTCCAATGCATGCCTTTGCGCCATTAACATTTAATCGATATATCGCATGGCAACAAAAGTGAAGTCTTGGAAATTAAAATTCAAGCATGGTGAAGAGACATGTTATGTAAATCATCCGATACGGCAATGTGTTATTTTAAAAGCGAGCTTGGGTAACCACTATGGTAAGAAAGCAGTTAATGGCCAATTTGCAGCATATTCAAATTATTTCAATTTCTCATACATTTTGGTTTAAATATATAATTCCATAATTAAAAATGGAATTCAAGACCTCTCTATCTTCATATTTAAATTTTATTATCGTAGATTTCGTCTTGATTCTGGACAATTTATAAAATCATGGAGTTTATATAAAACTAATAATATTTTGAGAAACAGTCATTACTGCAAATTCTCATTTTCGTTTCTGATGCATTTCTTTTAAATTCCCTTGAGCACTAAGAATTCCATTTTTACTGCTTGCTTTAGTTTAAATAAAATAAATAATGATTTTGGGTTATATGATTTTGGTTAGTTTGACTTCTTCATGTTTTTAATATATTAATTAAAATAAGAAGTCAGCCACTTTGGAGAAACTGATACCTTTCAGTTAAGATCAAAAGCAATGATCCAATGGTAAGATTCATGTACCCACTTTCATTAATTTCCATTTCATCACTCTAGTTTCATTTTTGTTTTTAAATTATGCTGATATAAAACTCTGTTTTGCAGCGCTTCATAAAATCTTTCAATCTTCTGCCAAATCAGATTTTCAAGGTCCATACTCTTCTTTTGGCTTAATTCCAAGAAGCAGCGATAATCTTCGTCGAAACAGCTACACCAAGAAGTTTCTGAACCTTTAATCTGTTTCTTTAAGCATTCCTTGTTTAGAAAATGATTAAGATGATGCTTAGAAATAAGAAGATTCATATCAAGCAGAAACTATTCATTGTGGCTGAATTTTACAATCACTGTTATCTAAAAGCCTAAAACATTCACAACTCTGCAAGGTGTGTTTTTCTAAATTACAACATAAGAATGAATGGTTACATGCTTATTTTCTTTTTCTTCATATTGTTGAGGCATTGGTATAAACATTCTTGTTTGAGTTTATCTTGCGAAACATGAATTTTTCTTTCCATTTTTAGAGATTTCTTTGTTTTTATTTTTATTTTTGTTTGTTGATTTCTTTTCTCACTTTAGCATAAGAATTCTTTTATTTTTGTTTTCAGTTTTGATTTTGGTGACTTTGCCGTGATTTATATGGAAGGCCTTCTTGTTACCTAACTATGGTCAGCATTCATGGAGAAAAAATTGTTGATAGTTACCTATTAGCTTTTTCTTAAATCTCTTAATAGAGTTTAATTTTCTTATTATAAAGGTAAACATATTTAAGGGAGAGATTACCAGTCGAGAAGTTGGCAAAGTATCATAAAATCTGAAAAATTTCTTTTTTATCAAATTATAATCATTTTGAGATTTCAAAATTTTATTAAGATCTTTCAAAGTTTTATTATCAGTAAAGAAAAGTTATTTTTAACCAAGTAAAGACACTTTACAGCAAAACACCTTTAACTCTGAAATTGTCATTCTTAACTCTTAAGGAGTCAATGATTCTCCCTGTCCCTAAGAGTCTTATTTTTCTAGAGAATAATCTAGAAATATATTTAAACTTAAAAGATAAGAGGTCTCATCATGAGCCTGCTTACCATGATCGTAGGAGAAAAATAGGCTGATATTACCAACACTGCTAAACAAACCAGGGTAATGGCTTATGATTGTAAACAATTATAAGACAAGGGGTCTTATCACGAGCCAGCTTGTTCAGTCCAATTTTAACTAGTGAATGGCATTGTCAACTATCTGGCTACCATACTAGGACAATGGCTTTTAAGAAAAATAAAAATAAAAATTCAAAGAAAATAAACATATATAAATGGATTTATCTCTAGATCAATAATTCTTAAACATATGAGATTCTGAATCATTTATGATTAAAAGGTAACCCTGTCGAAACTATAGACGTTTGCTGGCAGCAGTGGCTCTACCTGTGACAAATGAGTATATCTTAAAAGCTAAGCTGTAAAGTGACCCCTGCTTTATCCCTTCAGCTAATTAATGACTGATATAGAGTTTTGAAATATTTTAATGTATGAGGAATTTTAAGAAAAATTACAGTTAGATGATTCTGGTTTTATTCAGACTAATAAACTTAGTCAAGCATTTCAAGCATAATTTTCTTTTCTTTAATTATTTTTGCTTTAATTTTAGGAAAGTCTCATTCATAACAGAGATAACTGGTTCTTCTCCCGCGTGTCTCCATTGTTGTGGTAAAAACACAACCCCCCATTTTTGACTTGCTCAACTCAAATAATGGGGACCCTTTTTATAAAAATTTTGGCTAGGCACCTTTTTGATTTTTATTTTAATTGATTGCCTTATGCTTTCGTTAATTTTTAGTTTTC
>APFE031705968.1:0-15390 GCA_000404065.3 Pinus taeda
TTTTCTGCTAAATTCCTTAACAAATAGACAACACAAAAATGCTCTGTTTCTGCACAAAAAACTGATAATTTCGTTTTCTGGACTTGGTGTTGCAGCAACAGGATTCTGGTGTTGCAGCAACAGGAAACGGTGTTGCAGCAACAAGAAACTGTGTTACAGCAACAGGAAACTGTGTTGCAACAACAGGATTTGGTGTTGCAGCAACTGGATTTTGACGCTAAGTCACTTTAAGAAGTTGGGCGTCAAAATCACTTATAAATTTACAGTGAGACAATTGACGCTTGGTGTAACAGCAACTAAATCAAGTTGGCGTCAAATCACTAATAGACTTAGAGAGTAAAATCAAAGTGTTTTTGACACTTGGTGTAACAGCAACAGAAAATCGACAATACAGTAAACTTGTATTCATGAACAGTAAACAAAAACTGATACAGTAAATTTAGTTGTTACAAGAGAAACACTTCAGTTCCAGAAATCGATTTTCTATCTCAGAAAATCACAGGGTCAGCACTGCTGTGCATTTACAGAAGAGACACACACTTGTTCTTCTAACCTTCACTCTTTTCTCTCAGAGTACAAAAACATAACTGCTGTTCATAAATTTCTTACACTCACACAGAAAACAGAACTACTGTTCTTTTTCTGCTTACACCTTCTTGCACTTGAAAACAGAACTACTGTGCGTTACATTTATAGGAAAATAAAAATCTGATTAAACAATAAACTAAGTAAAATATCTACTGATATTTATCTTTTTATTTATTGCAAAAGGCGGTGATGCCTTTTCAGCAAAAATAAAACGGCTGTCTGCAGGGGATTTAATTTCTGAATTTAATGCTCAAAAATATCAGAAGGCTTTGCGGCCCCGAACAATCTGAAATAACTGCTGTAGATCAAATCTTTGTTCAGCATTTATGTGATGCAGTTGGAATTAAATTCCAACATCTTTCAAAACTGAAAAAATACTTCTTCATATATGTATTCAAACATACTTTTTTTAATATATTAATTCATGAAAAGTCAATGAATTAAGTTCTTGATATATGTATTCAACATATTTTTTTAATATATTAATTCATGAAAAGTCAAAGAATTAAAACACTGGATGGGCACTTATACAAAAAAATAAATAAATAAATAAAATTCTGAACTTGCAGAGATTACGTAGTACTAACACCAGTTGCAGAGTCAAAATTTGGAACTTACGATTCACCAAATGTGCGATGAATTTTCTCTACTCTTAAATGTTTGATGTGTTGTAGAATGCGGATTTTGTACTTTGTTCAAATTTTTGTTATGTTCTTGTCCTCGTGCTTGAGTTTGGAAACAAAATTTGCAACTTGCAATAAAAATCTCTTTGCTTGATTGGTCTATGTAATTCAATTATGGTTGCACTGACAATCATTAACGCGATGGTTGGGAGTAATTTTTCAACAATCCAATGTGTCATTGTTCTCCTCATTGAAATGGCGATTGATCCCTTAGCCTCTCAATAGTATGAACGACCAACAAACATTCAAATGGATCAATCAAATAGTGAGAAGGCACTGTAATACCAAACTCTCGATTGGAAATCTTAAATTTGAAATTTAGCATTTTCCACAGCACTGTAATATCAAATTCTCTATTGGAAATCTTAAATTTGAAATTTAACATTTTCCACACATTATGTAAAAACAAAGGTCCTTCCTGTAATCATATTGTCATCTTGATACTATGGTTGTCAAATTTCTTCAAGACAAAATTCAAGAATTCCAAGCATCTTTTGTTCCCAGTACACATGAACATTGTCGTTGTAGAAGCTGGTGAGCTGCGATATGATCCATCCTTGGATTGAAATTTGATGATTTTCTCGCAGTCTACTATTTCTTGCCTTCCAAAGAATACAGAAAGAAATTCCTTAGAGGATGTGGGTAGAATTGCTAAGAGATGAAGAAGGCATATGACCAGGAGGTCATCAAATTTTTGTACCTCAGGAGTTTGATGTAGGAGCATCAACCCACCCCATGTCAAATTCAATTTTTCAAACCTTCGAGAAGTCGACATGACCTAAAAGACAATATTTTCATTAAATCGATAAGGCTTGTTGTAATTTGGCTGAGTGATCTTAGCGATTTTATGAGGAAAGATTGGATTTGGAATGATCCAATCCTCTATTTCTCCACTGTTATAAAATAGAGTCTTTGAGTATTTGTAGAGGAGGCCCAATATCGATGTAAGACCTGGTAGAGGGCCACCACTCCATGGGGCATATGTAATAAATTTTTCTGTAATACAATTATCTGCGTGTTAAATTCGTGGTCTTTTTGGTTTCTCTGGATTAATGAAGATTGCGTTGCCGGAGTTGTGAAGACTCTGCACTAAATGACTATGTGTTTTGTGTTATTTGTGAGGTTTGGTTGTGCGGTAGTATTCGTAGGAAGTAAGTAGTATCTCGCGCAGACGAAACCTAGTAAATGGTATTCTGCGATTTCACGTGATTAACCTTAGCGGTTGACACGTAGCACGATAAAACCACTTTTCGCGCAAGCTCTCAACCTGATATCAGACGTGCAAGATATCACATGAGATTGCATGACAACCATTCAATTGGGCAGGTCACATCGACGATGGAGATTGCCCAAGATAGTTTGCGAGCAGGTGACGCGATAGTTGTTGGATCTAATGAGATAGATCGATGGTGGAGATTTCGGGTGCACAAAAGTTAGTGCCATCCAGAAGCTCAAGTCAGCTCAGTGTACTAATTGAAGGAGTCAAGTCCAAGGAAACTCAGATCTGTTTGCAAAGTAAGGATAGCTAGGGATAATATGGTATTCTAAACCCATTGGTTCAGTTGTTAACCTTTGGAGTTGAGTGTGGAACTTGTAAAAGAAGCTTTTACCATAATCCCAAAGAGCCAAGTCAAGTTGACATGAGCTCAAGGAGATGTATCCCAAGATATCAGGGTGAAATCGTAGATTATATTATTGTTATGTGTGATTGTCTATTTGTTGCATTTACTGTTATTTGTCTTTAATATCAGCATGAGCAATTAAGCCTTTAACAGATAAAACAAGGACATACACCTATTTCAAGTACTTAATTCCACAATTGTCAACATAAGCAAGATCATATTTTTGTTAAGCTTTAGAGTGGGAGGTTCTTGTAAGTATGACAAGATGTTAAAACTCCATTTCAGATCAGGTGACATTAGAGCTAGCTGCTTAATTGACAGAGCATAGATGCTTGTTTGACTTGAAAGGTGTTCAAATAGTACAAGGGATTTGGTTGTTTGATTGTTTGTAAATTGACTATTGTTTGAGTTTGCAAAGGTGAAGGGAAATCTATTGATAGCTAAGTCTAGGATAGGACAAGAAGGAAGAAGGGCTGAAGGCATTCTCCTTACACGAGGACCTCAAGGCAATCTTTGAATCACAAGAGGTTTGATTACTAAAGGTTGCTTGAATAAGCCCTTTATGAATTGTGTTGAAGTTCTTTTGTTCATTTTGCTAATGACAGCTTCTACAAGTGAGTTCTTAAAATTTTCCTCCTTCACAAGATTCTTTGATGAAGACTTGAAGCAAGACATGTTCATCATGATGAATATGGTGAGAGAAATGTATCAAGATGGAAGGAAGAGCACCAAGCTTTGAGAGCAGTTGAATTCCATGAAGGAAGAGAAACAATTGCTTTCTGACAAATTGCAGGAAGTGGAAAGCCAACTTGATATTGCAAATATGAACCTAGAAAGGATGCATGAATTGGAGACACAACTCCTTATTGCTAAAGAAGCCTTAGTCAAGTATCAGCTTGAAGAAGAGGTAAAGAATTCTAGTTTTTCTTCAATTTCATCTAAAAATGGCTATGTTGGTTCTTTTGAAAAACATACAAGAGGCATAGGGTCCAAGTTGATGTCACAAATGGGCTATGAAGGAAAAGGATTGGGCAAACATGCATAGGGAATTGTTGAGTCAATAATGGTTAAGGAAAGGCCTAAGTATTTGGGTCTTGGCTATGGACAAGATGATGGAGAAAGTTCCAAAGAAGCCATGAAGGTAATTGATATAGTTTCTAGAAGGAGTTTCATGTCAACTCTTCTACCTCAAGAGTGTAAATATTGTATTCTTGGGAAATGCAATGGTTTGAAACATACTTTGCAAGAAGAAGGTGTTCATAAGCAGGCACTTGAACTAGAGAGTTGCGAAAACTCTAAAAGCACTGAAGAGATTGATGATATTCGAAAGGGAGCCACTTCTTCATGAGACTCACCTCCTCATGAAGGTAAAAAAGGTGACAGAGAAAGGTATAGATCTTATTTTAATCATATTCCTTTCAATTATGTAAAGCATGATAAATTTCCACATAAACATGGGAAAATAATTACATGTTCCTTTTGTGGTTTGAATAGCCATGGTGTTTCTAGATGTTGGAAGAGAATGGCCACATACAGGAAACTATTGAAGAAAAGGAGGCAAGAAGCTAAAGGTCCATTAGATGAGGAAAATCATGCTGTCAAAAAGATGCACATGCATTTCACTTACTACCGTAAGCAAGGAGATATTGCTAGAAAGTGTTGGACTCTGAATCCAACAATGCTTCCACAAAATCTAAATAAGGTGGAAAGAGAGAATGGAAAGAATGGAAAGGAAGTTTCCATAATTGATGTGTTGTAGGATGATTCACATGCTGATGTCAATGTGCAAACAAAGGAAGCACCTTTGAAATGGATTGGTAAGAAATAGTTAGAGTTCTTATCCAATTAAGGTTGCATGTATTTTGATTTGATGCATTTCTTTGCTAATGAGATGTAAGTTGTAGGGTTTTAGCAATAAGGTGAATGGAAAAGATGAGTGGCAGACTCACTTTATTGCAGAAAAAGTATATTCATTTCATCTTTGTAAGTACATTGTGCTTAAGAGAAAGTTGAAGGATGGAGAGCATGCATGAGAAAGATATGCATGAACACAGGGATGTTGATGATTTCCTTGTACTTGAACATGTATGTGTAATTAACTTTTAGGGTTGATTGCTTTGCTTTTAAACATGCATGTAATGTAATATTGGCTTGGGAAAAGTTGATTTGGTCTCTAATATTGTAAAAGGGAGATAATGATGAAGTGTTTTATCTTTGAAAAAGAATCCTTAAGTTCTTTTTACATGCTTGACTTGAAGGGTCAACTGTTTGTAAAGGCATGTTTTGTTGGCTTGTAAGACAAGATGGTGAATCACATGATGTAAAATTGTTTCTTTTGATGAAACCAAAATTTTTGTTGTTTTGACAATATGTCAGAAAAACATACTATAATTAGTAAAAATGTAAATTTCTGTTAAGAAGATGTAACCTTAAATTTGTTTGAGCCACCTTGGACCAATGATCAAGGAAGAGATTCTCAAAATACCTTTTGTAACCTTCTCAACAGGAGTTTTGCATGAATTCAAGGAAGACAGTTTAACAGGAGGACATGCGCATCCAAGAAGGAAAGTGTTGACTGCCTTCAAAGTTGTGGTTCAGAGGCACTAGCTATGCAAGACAAGTGTATGGAGGCTGAAAGAAGAGGGCGTTGTTACTCTCATCTATTGTTCAGATCAGTATATCAGTATTTTGGGGTCCAAAAGATTCTCAATGGGGAGGATTGATTAGAAAATGATCCAGGAATTTAACCATAGTCAAGAACCAAGGTAAAAGATAAAGGTTAAAAGGTTAAATTTGGCCTAAAGTGAAAAAACCTTTGTTAAGCGCAAAACCTTTGTTAAAGTGCTAAACCTTTATAAAGCACCTTTTTCACTTAAATCTGAATAAAGCACGTGGGAAATATCGACCAAGCAGTAAATGGTATATAGCACGGGTGAAAGGCTAGAAGAGGTAATGAACCCAAAGCATGCAATTCCATTCAGTAGGTGAAACATAACAGAGTAAAACTGCTTTTTTCGCGCACCCTTGGTAAGATATCGTTCATGCAATAAATTTGCGCGATATGAGCGATGTCCGTTGGATTGAGCGGGGTCACATCAACGATGAAGATTGTCTGAGAAAGTTTGCCAACGGACGACACGACAACCGTTAGATGGATGGAACAGATCGACGATCCAAGATTAACTCAACTACAAAATCTCTATGGTTGATTGTCCCTAACCGCCAGGGTTATATCGCACATATGTGCACATAATAGTTGCGGTAATGTTAAATGGCTACCTCTAACGGTCAGCCTGGTGGAGAGGCTAAAGTTTAGCGGAAGTGCTAAGTTTAGTCGGAGTCAGGTACAGTCGCTAATTTTGGTGGAGATACCAAATAAATGCACACACAAAGTAGTTTTACAGGGAGAGCTGGAGAGTCTAGACGAGACAAAGTTTTCCAGAGAAACAGAGATAGAGCCCAAGAGTTAGTTTTAACTCAGAGAGAGTGACACAAGCCTTTCGAAGCTAATGGAATGATCAATAGAAGCTAAAGAATACATCTTCATGGAGAATTCCATCCAAGAATATTGATTCTGGAGTTCAAAGCCACTAGAGGTTGCAAGCAGTTGCAGGAGCTACCAAAACTCATTCTAAGATATCCAATAGTCAATTATGACTGTAAAGGACCTTTTGAATCCATTACAGGTATTTTCAGAAACATTTGAAGACTTCTAAGGGCCAAGAATCCATGAAGGAAGTTTCAGGCATCAAATGATCAAATGATAAAGTCTGTTTTTGGTGTTTGATGTGTGTTGAAGACAGAAGAAGGGGTTCTAGAGACAGTTGAAGAATTCTGAGGGAGTTAGTGCCATCCAAAAGCTCAAGCGAGCTCAGTGTACTAATTGGAGGAATCAAGTCCAAGGAAACTCAGATTTGTTTGCAGAGTAAGGACAACCAGGGATAAGATGGTATTCTAAACCCATTGGTTCAGTTGTTAACCTTTGGAGTTGAGTGTAGAACTTGTAAAAGAAGCTTTTACCGTAATCCCAAAGAGCCAAGTCAAGTTGATGTGAGCTCAAGGAGACATAGCCCAAGATATCACGGTGAAATCCTAGATTATATTTTTGTTATGTGTGATTTTCTATTTGTTGCATTTACTATTATTTGTCTTTAATATCATCATGAAAATTAAGCACTTAACAGATAAAACAAGGACATACACCTATTTCAAGTACTTAATTCCACAGTTGTTAACATAAGCTAGATCATATTTTTGTTAAGCTTTGGAGTGGGAGGCTCTTGTAAGTATGACAAGATGTTATACCCCCATTTCAGATCACTATCCATCTTCTTCTACTACAGACTAGGCCTCCACTAGTACTCTTGTACCAGATTTTTTATAAAAGTTATTTGACTTATGTATATATATATATATATTTGTTCATATTGATGTACTTAATTTATATGTTGGTGTTGATGTTTATTTTGTTAGGTCATGTTATATATGTTCATTTAATGTGATTACAGATAGATGTGTATGTCATAGCAGTTATCTGTCATGAGATGTACATTTCAGAATGTGTGTGATGATGATGTTAAACAATGCTTGTGTTTTATTAGATGTGATCACAATGATGATGCCCTGTTAGATTATTATATTTTTGTGCTAGGTAATGACATTTATATGTGCTAGAGGTGTATATAATTAGATGATGTTAGCAAATTTGAATATGTATTTTAGATGATGTTTATATGTGTTAGATGGTTATCATCATGGTGTTTATTTTTATCAAATGATATTTATTAGATTATGTATGGATGAACTTATATCAAAATTTTATATATGAAATTACATGCAAAATGACTTTAAATAAAAAATGCAAAGATATTTTAATAAATTACAAAGTTTAATATGGTTGAAATTATTATTGTCAAATTACCATAAATATTTTTATATTGCATAGATATTTCAAACATATTCATTCTAACTAAATCCTTGTTCAAACAAGGGTTTGAGCAACATAGTCAATTGCCTCTAAAAAACACAGAAATTAATAAATAATAATAATAATAATAATAATTGTTTTATAAAAACATGTCTGAAAAATAGACACTACAAAACAAAATAAATTTTACACACAATTAATTTGTACAAACCTCTAAACAAAATTACCTTTCTAGTCATAGTAAAGCGTACAACTCGGAAAATTGTGACCTATACCTATCATACAAGAGTTAGACAATATCTAATTAATATTTGTAATTAATTTTCAAAATGTATATTGCAATGTAACCATTAAATAAAAATTCAAAATATTTATAATAAAATTAAAAATATAACTGATTTGTTTATAAAATCAACTATAGTTAAAAGAAATTGTTCACTAAATATTGGATTACAAAAATAACATTACAATTAATTTTGATTTTTTTTAATTTTTAAGATAAAGTTTATTTATTAATAACAATTATGAATGAAGCATCATTAAAAAATATATATTTATTAATTATAATTATTATTGAAAATATAATTTATAAATTAATATGTATTTTAAATACTAGTTATAATTATTCTTTTAATTTTTAATGTTTAAATTAATAAGTAAGAAAATGGAATCAATAAACTATTATCAATACTATTTATTCAAAAAGTATAAAATTAATCTTTTATTTATTTATTGCTGACCTTTTCGGCATCGAAGCAGCCCCAATTGATTTGGGCATGAAATACCTGGGCTTTACCCTGAAGCCGATGGGATACAAGACAGGTGACTGGAATTGGCTTTTGGATCGCCTCTATAACAGAATATCGGGCTGGGAATCAAGACTCTTATCTCTAGCAGGTAGACTAACCCTGATTCAAATGGTTCTGGCTCAGCTGGCCATTTACTGGTCTCACCTCTTCTACCTCCCAGCTAAAATCATATCCAAAATGAAGGCACTCGTAGCTAATATCCTGTGGGGAGGGAAAACCTTCCAATCCAAGCTACACTTAGTCAAGCTGGACTCCCTCACGCGTCCAAAGAAAACAGGCGGCTGGGGCATTCTGGACATGCGCAAGATGGGCAATGCGCTATTGTGTAAATCCTATATTCGGGGTATATACGGCAATGGTCCATGGAGCGTCTTCATCAACAGGAAATATCTCAAAGGAAAAGGCATAGAATTCTGGTACAGAAGGAATTCCTTGGGGATCAAGCGCGGATCAGCAATATGGCTCAGTTTCTGTAAGAACAAAACCTTCCTCTTAAAAAATTTCTGCTGGTCGATTCACTCGGGAGCAAATGTGTTTCTTGGCAACGACCTCATCCGAAATGGTCTGCCATCCTTCCCCCATCCATTTCTGATTGACTTTCTTCACTTGAGGGGCTTATTCACCTGGGACCGTCTCATCAAATCCTGGAACAACCTCACGCCTGTTTGGAAGGAAGCGGGGGACCTCTCCTTGCCCCCTCAGATCAGCTCTATTTGGGAATCCACGCGCATCGCTCTGCAGAGTATGGCTTTCAAACGGATAGAGCACAAAGACTCTCTTATATGGTGTCTGCCTCAATCGCCTCTTCCTGTTCGGGTCAAAGATCTTTATTCATCCTTGTCCATCTCTCCAGCTCCTCCAGGCGAGCCGCTTTTCCCTCCCTCTTTCTGGAAATCAACCTGCCCTGTCAAGATGATCTTATTTTCCTGGCTTCTATTCTGGAACCGAAACCTTACCTGGGAGGTCTTACAGAACAAGGGATGGCAGGGCCCAGGCCAATGTGCTTTCTGCAAATCAGCGGAGGAGACAAACCTCCACATGTTTTTCAAATGCCATGTAACCCTTCAGATATGGCATGATCTTGCTTCCCTCATGGATTTTCCTCATAATGTATTCAATTCTGTACAGGAAGGTTTTGTTTGGTGGAGCTCTCAATCCGCCCCCAGGCGCTCTCTGTTCTTAACAGCTTGCTGGTACATTTGGCTGTGGCGGAACGACTCAATCTTCTCCAGCAATCGGAAGCCCACTGCTTCCATTCTCCTTGGAGTCACGTCCCTCATGGACGCTCTGGGGATTTAGCACCCTTCTATGCTAGTTTGCTCATGCTCGGGCCTTATGTTTTAAGAGTTTTAACACAGGCAAGATATTATGGGTTTATGCTGTAATTTTGATCTGTTCTAACCTCCACAACCGACGCCCCATCTGTAACCACCAACCGGCCATCCTTGTATCACATATGAACTTTTATATTAGGCAACTGATCTCGGCAACAAAATCATTGTTTCAATGATGATCCGCCTCTCGGTTTTGACTCATATTTTCTGCAAAGAGTTTTATGTACAACATTCTTATATATATATAAAACATCTGATTTTTTGTCTGAAAAAAAAAAAAGTTTATTTATAAAATGTAATCTATTGTTAAATTTAGAAAACATAAAGTCACATTTTTTATAATTAATTTAGATTTAATATAACTTAAAAAATCTATTTTAATAGAAATTAATTTATCACCAAAGTTATGATAGTTTCAAGCAACTTAAATTTATATTTAATATCTTACTAATTATATAAAATGCCAACAAGACTAATAAAAAACAATGTAATTAGCATGGGATATTGTTAGATGTGATCACAATGATGATGTGGTGTTGTCTTGTTAGATTTGTGTGCTAGCTAATATCGCTTATATATGTTAGAGGTGTATATTATTAGATGATGTTAGTGAATTTGAATGTCTTTTAGATGATGTTTATGTTTATTAGATGGTTATCATCATGATGTTTATTTTTATGAATACCTATATGTGTGTGTGTGTGAGAGAGAGAGAGAACTTATATCGAAATTTTATATCTGAAATTACATGCAAAAAGACTTTAAATAAAAAATGAACAGATATTTTTTTAAATTACAAATTTTAATATGGTTGAAACTATAATTGTAAAATTAGCATAAATAATTTTCTATTGTATTGATAGTTCATACATATTTATTCTAACTAAATTCTTTTTCAAAAAACAATTATATATGAATAGATATTATTTTCCATTGTACTATTTAATCTTTTTGAATAGACTCTTCTACCCTAAAAATTGTTATTATAAAAAGGATATGATCTCCAATCATAATCATTCTATTGGCCCTAAAATTTTAGGGATTCAAACCTTCCTATATTTGTTGTCTTTGTCATTATTCAGTACGTTTATTGCTATCAAATTTTTAAATTACTTCATTAATTGTGGTATTAGTTACCATTGGGGTCATAATTTAAATATTTCAAAAAGAAATGATAAAAGTATGTAAACTAACAAACAACTAAGATGAAACCCAAATTATCGCAAAATCCAAATTAAATGCATAATAAACTTAGAATTAAACAAATATGTTAAAATTTTCATTTTTAAATTATAAATTACACAATTAGAAATACTTAATTTTAAGTGTAAAAATGTTTCCAATGAAAACAAACATGTAAAAACATTTGTGAATCTTACCAATTATATAAAATGCCAATATGACATATAAAAAAAATATAATTAGAAAAATATAGAAAAAAAACATATAACAATAATATAAATGATGCAATATCATAAGTACATATCACTCTCCATTGTTATCACCCTAATTATCTTCCTCGCTTGGCATAATAACATTGTTGTTCTCAAAAATATGTTTTGATATAGGGTCATGTCTTATTATGAACCATTAATCCCTATACAACACATCTAGCTAAGAAAACACCTAGTTGTCGTGTTTGGGGAAATCATAAGGCTCCCTAGGTTCATCCCACATATTTCTAGAGTTGATAAATATTAGCCCACTATCGTGATCTTCCTTTACAATATTATGATCAAAGGTGTCCCACCACTTGCATCTAAAAATAACACATTGAAAGGAAGAGAACTCCAATTCAATGATCTCTTATATCTTTTTGAAGTAACCTAACATCTTGTGTATTAGGTTTTGATCGCAGTGGCTAGCATGACTAGATTGGTCGAACTCGACTTCCACTCCACAGTATTGTGTCATGCATCTATCATCGACATCCTCTGTGTGAAAATGATGTCCATGTTCCCACATAGATGGGAGAAATTACACCTAAAAAAAACTGAAAAAAATTTACAGTTTGATGTGTCTAATAGCTCAAACATAATTAAAATATAAAACATAGATGTTGTAATTCAAAGGTGCAATATGAAGTTAAAAATGTATATAAAGAGATTATTACCGAGTTTCTGCACCCAATATTTATGTCTAGCACATCCTCTTCAAAACACAAGTAACAACTAGATGCACTTTATTTTTCTCTAACTTTGTCAGCAACCTAACTATTAGGGCATATCATTGGCATATTTTCTTTTAAATGATCAGGATAAGGCACACTTCTACCATTCAACCATCTGCATTATTTCTTGTCATTGTCCCATTTCCTCCTCTTTTGTTCGTACATTGCGACCCATGGTTGTCTTGTTTCCAAATTGTGAAGAATGAATTTGTCGATGGTTTTAATTTTTTTATTTCGCTGATGAAATCAAACCAACATATATAGTACATATGAGATCAAAATATACATTATGATGTTTAGTGTCAATATTTACTAATTTGACAAATGATAAGTCAATTAATCCTTATTAAGTGTGTTGAAAATGAAACAAGATGATGGAGCTTAGTGAAAAGAAGTCGCCTTCACTAAGTGGTCCCGTTGGTCATTTTTGGCGCAAAGTCTATTTTTAGACTATTTCTATTTTTAGACATATGGATCATGGTCTATGAGTTGCAGGATGCTATTTTCGATGATCGGTCAAGTTGGTAAAAATAGATGGACCTCTATTTTTAGACATATGGGCGGAGTCTTTTTTTAGACTGCCAGGCTAAAAATAGAACAATCAAATATTATTAGCTCTTAATAATATTTGGACTATAAACATTATCTTATCCTCTTGGAGCACTTCAGTTTGAGCTCCGGATGTGGCAAATGCAGCTGCCAGAAGGAAGTACGTGGTTCTTGTGGGTTACTTGAGCTATTTCATGGAGGACTTCAGTTAGGACTACAATGATTGAGTTCTGTGGAGTTTGATCAAGAGTTGATGGAGTTGTGTTCAGTTTGACTTAGTTAAACTAGTTGTATTTAGTCTAACTGATCAATAGACTAAGTGATGTGTGGTGTGAATTATTTATTAATTAATTCACTAATTATTAACTCGTAACGAAACTGAAGAATACATCAATTAACTCAGTGCATGGACAGTTCAGTGGAGACAAGTGTTAGAGGTGAGTGAAAGGGCAAGACAGCTGTGAGTTGTGAGTATAGTTGTCCATGTGATTTGCACAATCAGTGGGATTGAGTTCCCAATGAGGATTGCGTAGTGTTACACAAAGGAAACACGTGAATGGATCAGCCATTTAGAGTATTCTCATGTAGGATTGCGCAGTGGAGGCAGGCAAGCAGTGGAGGTGATTTGAGCCAGCGATTGTTTCAGATCTATGCTGTATTGTGTCTAGCAATGGAGCTAGTATTGTACTGTGTACTGTTACATGATCTCAATCAATATAATACAAAGATAGTTTGGGGTTTTTAGCGAGTTGCTTTCCCCGTGAAAAATACTGTGTTATGTGCGATTGATGCTTCTATCTTCGCATGCAATTGTTTCTGCTTCTGCAATATTGATGATTAACTATAGATGAGATTATGTATTATGCATGCATTCTGCAATAGTGTATAATCAGGATAATCTCGGTTGAATAAGTTTCATATAATTCATGAAATTTATACATGGTATCGGAGCAGGTTGATTTGTAGAAGATATTTCTATAGGATATCAAAGCGAGGATTGATCATCAGATCTATTATTCAGGAAGTGACTACGTTTTATTTTTTCAGGCAGAGTCTGTAATCAGGCCAGGTAGCCGCTGGATTCATCCTTCTCTTGGAAGGTGAGATATCTGGTGAATGCCCATATAGTTGATCTCTGTACAAAAAATACTTCGTTCTCACGAAATTTAGATTGGAATCGATTGAGTTTTGAGCTGGTGGAATTGAAATTTGCAGCAGTGTTTTCTTGGTGTCAAAGTTGAAATGTATTTCAACAGATTGCGATTGGAGTATGCCCTTGAGGGCAGCTCGAACTATATTGCATGGAAGGACAGGATAGACGTGGTGTTAGATGATAATGGGTTGAAGGATTTCATAGATGCGGATGTCCCAAAATCTACTGATGTTGCTCAAGTCGGGGATTGGCGAAAGAAGACAGCAAAGTGTTGAAAGATTCTATTGGAGGGCATGAGAGATCACATTGTGTCCAACCTCCATGGAAAGGCTTCTCCATACTTGATGTGGAAAGCGTTGACAGATCTATACCAAAGCAAGAGCGACCATAGGAAGTTGGCACTCAAGGATAAACTCAGAAACATAAAGTGTGAGAATGGAGACAGTATGCCCGAGTATCTCAATAAGTTCACCCAATGCCGGGATGAGCTGGGAAGTGCGGGGGTGACTATCGATGATGAGGAATTGGTGAGCTTGGCTCTCCTTGGTCTTCCAAAGAGTTGGAATTGTCAATGGTCGGGAGAAATTGCCAGGATGGGAGAGACTTTGGTCAGATCTTGTGCAAGAGGAGATCAGGTGGAGCACCAGAGATGGTTCTTCATCTATACATGATGAGGAGGACAGTGCCTTCGGGAGTAAGGTGAAGAAGGGGAAGGAGAAGGTTTCTCTTTCCGAATCTAGTTCTTCCAGTGATGGGAAGAAGGCTGACAAATCGAAAGTGCGATGCTTTCGTTGTCATGAGGTGGGCCATTATACTGCAAATTGTCCAAGGAGGAAATCCAAGAAGGGATTCGGGGAAGGATCTGAAGGTGAGGCACTTACTTCACAGTTTGAGTTGGGTTTCACACTCTTCACATGCATGGTTTCATCCATGGTGGGAAGTGGTTGGTTTCTTGATAGTGGAGCTTCTTTCCACATGACCGAAGACAAAAGTTTGTTCAGTACTTTGGAGGAGAAAGATCTCCAGATACTCATAGAGATGGGTAATGATGAGAAGTATAGTGTCTCAGGTGTAGGCACGATTATTTTTTAGAGGGAGCATGCAGCTCGCCTTACCTTGACTAATGTCAAGTCTATACTAGGACTGAAGAGAAACTTGGTGTCGATTACGATGCTGGAAGACAGAGGCTATGATGTAATCTTCAGTGAGGGAAACGTTTTCCTTAGACACATCATCACTAGATAGGTGAAGCAGATTGGTTCACGGGTCAAGAACCTATATGCTCTTGAGGTTCAAGATGTATGCAAAGCCTTGAGCAGCGAGGAAACTGATGGAGACTTGGTGGTTGAGAGGGAGGGTATATTACCTCTCAACATGCAGAGCCAAAAGAAGTCTTAGACAATTGTGGAGGAGCCACGATTGGTGTAGTAGCTTCAAGAGGTTGTGGAGTAGCCATAACAAGGGAAGCTGAGTGGAGATCGAGTAGAGACATCTACTCATGCAGAGACCTCTAGTAGGGGAAAACTTCGAGCCAGGTGGGCAGAAGGATGGCATG
>APFE031705979.1:595-14318 GCA_000404065.3 Pinus taeda
TTGCGTGGCACTAGTGATTATGGTTTGTGCTACTAAGGAAGACCGGGATTGGACAGAGTGTTGGATTTTCGTGGCTTTGTTGATGCAGACTGGGTTGGAGATCTGGATCAGAGAAGATCTACAAGTGGGTATGTGTTTAACCTATTTGGAGGTGCAGTCAGTTGGATGAGTAAGAAACAATTTGTAGTGGCACTATTAACTACAGCAAAATACATGGCAAACACTCATGCAAGCAAGGAAGCAGTTTGGTTGCAGAGATTGTGTTCAAGTATGGGGTTAGTACAGGGAGCTATAAGGATAGACTGTGATAGCCAAAGTGCAATTTTCTTGGCAAAGAACCCTGCTTATCATCAAAGACAAAGCACATTGATGTTCAATATCACTTTGTGAGGGATATGATAGAAGACAGAAAGGTGTTGCTGGTAAAGGTGGACACTTTGAAGAATACTGCAGATGCATTGACAAAATCTGTGAGCTCTGAGAAGTTCTCTTGGTGTAGAGAAACAATGGGCATTTCAGGCTGGAAAAATGACTAAGCTCTCCTGTGGCCCCCTGTGGAAAGAAAACAACAAGTGGGAGATTGTTGGGTTGTGTTATATTCTTTCCACATAGTTAACAGGGGGTTTGAGGGGTACCCGTAACCCCACTTTATGGGGTCTGGGGCAGCGCCCCGGAAAATTTTCGTTTTGGACCCTATGTTAGGTTGGGCGGACCGACCTATGGTTTTGTGCATGATTTTCGCACATTTGTTTTGGACGCGATGGTTTTCGGTCCATGGTATTGGACGTGATGGTTTTCGGTCCATGGTATTGGATGCTTTGGCATGTATAAATATGTATTGTAACATTGAAAGGAATGTAATGAAAAATCAAGCTGGTAGTCTCATTTTTGGGATCCAGGGGAAAATCTCTGTGCATATGTGTTTTATATGTTATGCTCTCGCATTTTTATTTTTCCTGTGATTTAGAATTCGTATGCATGTAATTTTTGTATAGGGTTAAAACCTACAATAGTGTCCACTTAGATGCTGCTATTCCCACTAAGACTGGTAGCTATCTTAGAAACAAACAAGTAAAGTATACTTTCAGTTTCCTTTATGAAAATAGACAAGAGGGGAACCAAGGGCACCAACCTTAGTCTTGCGCTTGATTTCCTCTCCTTCCTGATAGAGCTTTGCAGCTTCTTCTTCATCTGCCCAGCTTCAGAGAACACCTGTGGAATCATAGCAACATACTACTATCGAAGAACAAATATCTATATTCATAAATAACACAGGACCAGATGTGTGTTAACCATACAAATGCATATATACGTAAACATACAAGAATATGGAGGAAAACTTGAATAGCTTTATTAAGATGAAAAGTAGCAAGAGGATTACAACCATATGTTCCGACCTAGCATCATCCTCCAGCTAGAAATCCCTTCTTCACCTCAAGTAAAGCTTAGATCACCCAACACTATGAATGTGCACCACAAAACCAACAACACTTCTCTATAAGATACAAAATTCCAGCCCCCTGGATCTCTGTGATGAGGGATCCATATATAGATGATTGAAGGGAGGTGAATCATCTTCTGGGGTCTTGATTAGTGTCCCCTCTCTGATAGTTCCTTCTTCCACTTGGAGAATGGTGATCTCTTACTTATCCCTGGTCGAAAACAAAGAGGCAAGTGTCAGAGGGGAAGCTTCTGGAAGATTCCATGCTCTTCCACCTCACATTTTGTCCCTGCCATTTGTCCATTCCCGACCATCACACCCTACAGAGGAGCCATTCAGTATGCATCGTACCTTGTGCACTGGGAAGGTGATATGCATCGCACCCTCTGCACTGGGTTTTCAGTATGGTCTAGTTTTGACCATTTATGAGGAGTTTTCAGTGGAGAACTTCTGGGAGATGATGTAATCAGCTAACCTTGTTCCTTTAGGTAGTGAAGCAAAACTTGTAGGGACTTAGGAGCCCTCAGTTCATGGACATTTATGATTGGGGTTGAAGTGCCCAAAAATGTCTATAACACTCACTTGTAAGAAGTCTCTAAGAACAAAAGTTTGGGAAAAGCTCGTGGGAAGTATAGAGAGAAAAATATATTGTTGGACCTTTATGACACTCAACCTTTCTATTAGATTTACCTTTATTAAATTACCTTTGCAAGCCATACTTATGTACCTATTCTCATCCTTGGCAACCCCTAAATCCATTCTAGAAAAAATAAGAAACATACAGAGATCCCTCCTTTTGGGGGGAGCTAGAGAGTCAAAAAAATGGGCCCTTGTCACCTGGGACAATTATACTATCCTAACCACCTAGGGGGCCTATGACTACAAGACCCTAAAATTCTCACTCAATCACTAGGAGCCAAAACTTGGTGGTGGTGTCTTAAAAACCTAGAAGCTTTATGAAGTAAAGTATGGAAGGAAAAAAGCATGCCATGAACAAATGATAATATGTTGATTTGGATGGTGGGTGGAATTGAGGGATCTCATCTTTAGAATTCAGCTTGTAATAATAGACACTTGATTCAAGCTCACACGTTTTGGGAAATCAGGCACATAAATTTAGCCCTCTTTTGGTAAGATTCCTATAAGCAACGAACCAACTTAGAAAAATGAGAGTTGAGTGAGCTAAAAATTTGTTTGATATTGCAAGGTAGAGTAGTGGTCCAATAGTATTGGGTACAAGCTCAATCTCAACAACAATGGAGGTGGTGGGAGAAGTGCACACACTAACTAGTGAAGATAAGATTCGAAACACAAGGAACCATCACAAACAAACTAGAAATTGGAAGAATTAAAATACAATCTAGGAAAGATGTCCTTTACTAAGGACATTGGCCTAAAGGATCTTTTAGCTTAAAGGAGGCTTACATATTATTAGATGGTATAGAAGGACACCCCAACAAAACTAAATAGAAAAAGCTATGGGAATCTAAACTCTGGCCCAAGGTGATCCATTTTCTTTAGATTCTCATGCAAAACAAGATATTAAGATGGGACAATCTCCAGAAAACGGGTTTTCAAGGTCCAAGTAGACTCTACCTTATGCTGGAAAAGCATAGAAACAATTGAGCATCTACTTAATAACTATAAATTTGCATCAGAAGTATGGAATCATTTGGCCATAATTTTTAGACGAACAATTTGGAATGGAACCAATATCCATGTTACATTTTAAGAATGTAACTTTTGACCTTTTATAAGTGTTATAGTGAATAGAACATGAAATTATTTTATAGGATTTATAATGTGGGAAATATGGAAGGAAAGGAACATAAGAATATTCAAATATTAGTCAGTAAATCTGGACACTATTGGAACTCCATAATGGGAAGGGTAAGAGAAATAATCCTCACAACCCCTTGGTTCACACAAGATTGGGGATGTAGTTCTAATGAATCATGCGTTCTCACACTTTTTGGGCTCAACCAATCCTTTGTAGCCTTTTAAGCTCCACAATCCCAACCTATTCCCTTAAGTCCTAATAACTAGAAACCAACTCTATTGGCTTCATAAAACTAAACTTTGATGAGGCCTCTAGGGGCAATCCTAGCCTTGTTAGTTTTGGAGGGGTATTTAGAGATATCATGGACAAACTAGTCACATTTATGTGGGAAATATAGGAAATGAAATTAATAATGTGGTGAAACTCTCATCCCTGGAGAAAGGTATAATAATAGGAAAGCACTTTAACTATCAAAAATTGATCATTGATGAGAATTCTAAAATTTTTATCCTAATGACTAAAAATCCCACAAAATGGATCCAAGATCATTGTATTGACTATCGGGCGTTGAATGAGATTACTGTCTAGAATAGGTACCCGATCCCACAGATTGATGACCTTTTGGACCAACTGAAGGGAGAAAAATATTTTAGCAAGATAAACTTGAAATCAGGATATCATGAGGTACCAATCAAACCCTACGATGTGTGGAAGACTACCTTCAAAGCCAAGGAGGGCCTTTTCAAATGGTTGGTTATGCCTTTTCGGTTGACGAATGCTCTTGCAACCTTCATGAGGTTGATGAATGACATCTTACAGCCATTCACCAACTCATTTTTCATGGTATACTTGGATGACATCCTGATCTTTAGCTAGAGTTAGGAAGAGAACCTCCACCACATCTAAAAGGTTCTCCAAACATTGCGGCAACACAAGCTATGTGCAAATTTGGAGAAATGCAGTTTTGGCATGACCCAGGTTCAGTATCTGGGATACATTTTTGATGAACGTGGGTGCATGTGGATCCATCCAAGATCCAAGTCATTCGGGATTGGCTAGCTCCAACCACTCTAACAGAGCTCTGTAGCTTTTTGGGTCTTGCCAATTTCTACCGCAGGTTCATGTTGGGATTCTCTCATATCACTTGGCCCTTGAGTCAAGTCACCAAGGGAGGAGCAAAGAAAAATTCTTTTGGTCTGAATCTCAACAGAAGGTTTTCACAGAGTTGAAACATCGCCTCTACTCTACACTAATGCTCACATTACCAGACTTGCAACAACCATTCAAGATTGAGACATATGCTTCTGACTATGATATTTGGGTAGTCCTTACTCAATAGGGGCATCGAGTGGCATATGACAGTGAGACACTTTCAGACACAGTCTGAAAGTATCCCACTTATGACACATAGATGTATTTCATTGTGCATGCATGTTGACAATGGAACAATTACATTTTGGGGAAGGAAACGGTCATCCATATAGACCGCTGACCCCTGCAGTTCATACAAACGCAAGGGAAGTTGTAGAATGATCACCATCAGAAGTGGTCCACATACCTGCAATAGTTCCATTTGAATATCCTTTCAAATTGTATCCTTACATATTAATTTCAATGGGCCACTTGGCTTGGTCATATGATGGCATCTGTAACGTTGATTAGGAATTAACAAAATTTATTAAGCAATCGGGGAGAAGGATCCCTTGATATAAAACAAATACCTTTTCCTGATTATTGGTTGCCTTATCTGGTCCCCATTCAAAACAAACTTTTTGAAAATGATCCTCCTACACCTACCATTGACCTGTTTTTCCTTTTGAGGCTCCATCTAAGAACATACAAAATTTTCTATGAGAGAGTTTCTAACCATGGAACACCTCCTCTACCACCTCTAGATGAATTTTCCAATTCTACCACTATCTAGGTTTTGAGTTGATGATTATAAGCTAAGAGGCATGTAGAAAATTGTAGGCCCAACAAGGTTTCAATTTTAGGAATCACATCAGTTTAATTCCCAACCCAACCTAGATTTATGTTGTTTTTTTAAATACGAATATTTTCTATAGCATGAAACACAACCATTCCCACAATAGGAGAATCACTAACCATTAGAAAGAAATTAACTGAGTTTTGTGTTTGCAAAGTTAGTGTTCATGGACATGGGACTCAATAGTTTTAAAGTAAATTAGCAACTCAATAAAACCTTTACTAAGGCAGGCCTAGAGATTCCTTCATGAATAGAGCTTCTATTGAGCTGCCGCAAATTCCTTTAGCAAGCCAAACCTACAAATTCCTTCATGCCTGGAGATTGTTATCTATAGGAATAACACTATTCACAAAATAAGAACCATTCCCACAATACGAGAATCACTAACCATTAAAAAGAAATTGATTGATTGATTTTTATGTTGGTAAAATTAGTATCCATGGACATGAGGCTAAACAATTTAAGTCATAAACTAATTTATAAAAAAGAACTAGACCAGATCAACATATTAACCAGAAAATGAACCAGGTGTCACTAGGTTTATTTGAAATTCCTCCAATGTCTACATCATTTTATTATAACACATAAAATATTTAATCCATAACTTATTCATATAATTGAATACATATAGCCAATTATAGGTGAATTTCAACACACTAGTAGTAATTTTCCAAGTGAAAATATAGGCATGGTATTCTAAGCGGAAAAACAAGCTATCAAAAAAACAATTATTGATATAGTTGAATACATACAATAAATTCCTTTTGTATATTTGATTTTTCAAGGATACTGTCAAAAAGGCATAGTATGAGAAATTGTTAAGTTGTTTCTATATTTTTTTGAATTCTTAATTTATTGTAGGAAAGCAGAATTACTAATAGCCTGTAGGAAAGTAAAATTCAATTATTATTAAGCAAATGCATGCACTAATTTTGTAGATAGTTTCATCTATGGCAAGAGTTAGTTATGTTGCTCATACAAGGCGAAATGGCAGGCAAGTGACCAGGGGTGCCTAGTTGTGATGCTCTTCATTAGATGAGGAAGGAATAGGTGATGTGAATGTCCAAAATACTCCCAACAATTTTTTTGAGGATGGCCATGCAGTAGAGGATGATGCTCTCCCACCATCAACCACAGAGCCACCACCAACTACGGTTCAAGGGGCAAGTTCAACTAAGAATATCAACGTTATAAGAGGTTAGAAAAAAAGACATGTTACTTGCAATTGAGAACATAGAGTTTAATGGATATTTAAATTAGGTATCTACAAAAAGACATGGTATTTCGCCCTCCTCAATACATTATTGGATAAATGGGATGACTCATACAAAATGTACAGGGCCTCTTATAGTTATGACTGAAGAGGAAGAGGATGAGGTGGTTGAGTGGTGTAAGGAGATGGCCCAATTGGGACATGGGATAGAGTTGATACAACTCAAATCCATTCAAAGATGGCTTTCCTAGTAAATCATGGTGGTTTGGATTAAAAAAAATGCATCCAAACCTTGTATCGTCTACAATTGAGGGCCTTGACAGAGACAAAGGTTTAAATTTATGCCCTGCAAGTGTCTAATTTCTATGACACTCTTTTTAGTGCATACAATAAGTATTCTTATGTTGTAGACCATATATGGAATTGTAACAAAACAAGTTTACAGGCAGGAAGGAATTGTGGCATGCGAGTAATTTCCAAGAGAGGGAGCCAAAATGTTCCAAATATTTTGCCTAAGAATAGGGATTGGATAACTATTCTATGTTTTCTCAATGCAATTCGCACTTCAATCCCATGCGTTTACCTATTCAAAGCTAAATTTCAATTGGAAAACTATATACAAAACTGTGAACCAGGTGCATGCATGGCTACACATCCTTATGCATGGATGACTGAGGAATTTTTTTTAAATTGGATTTGTTACTTTGTTGCATCTATTCCAAGTGGTGTCTCACTTGAGAACATACACCAATTGATTTTATATGGTCATGGAAGCCACATTATTGTGCAAACAATTGACGAGGAAAACAATTTGGGCATCAACCTGTTAACATTTCCTGCTCATACCACTCATAGATTGCAGCCCCTTGATGTCAGTGAGTTTAGCCCTTTCAAGAACTCTTTAAGGTCAAAGCGAGTTGCATGGATGGAAAAGAATCAAGGGTTCGAGGTGAAAAGGTTTGAGCTAGCATATCTTGTAAGTAAAGTATTTAAAAGGGCTCTCACACCATCAAATGTCAAGGTTGGCTTTAGGAGGACTAGAATATGGCCACTGAACTATGATGTTCTTATGCATGATACTGGTTGTAGCCAAGCATTTCATGTACATGATCAAAAATAAGGGCATGTCCAAGAAGATGTTAAAATTCAAGAAGAAGTGGATGAACATGAAGATGCAGTTGCAGCTGATAATATAATTTCCCTCTCTCAAGGACAGTTATATGGTGATGCTGATGAATAGGTAAGTGAAACACAATATAATCATGAATGAATTGGTAGTAACATGGAGGTTGTTCTACCAACTGAAGCACATGGAACTTCAGTTGCTGATATTCTTAATGACTTTGTTGATCATGAAACTGACAATGATAATGTGGTTGAAAAATATATTGTTACTATTTCACTAGGAAGCAACAATGACCAATTGACATTGTCAAGCCAAATAAACCTACCATCATGGCTGGTAGAATCCATGATGAATATAAACAAGCATGGTGTCTTAAGAATGAATGAAGAAAGCATGAACATGCCTTCACAACCAGTAGAATTGAACAACGAAATTGTTCATTTTTTTATGGACAATAGATCAATGGAAGAAGATAGTGCACATAATGAGGAATCATATGAAGAGAATAATATATTTCAATCAATAGTCCCAAATATTGAATGACTACTATCAACTAACGACATGTGGCACACAGGGAATGAGAAGTTACTTAGTTGGTTACTAAAGCTACCAGTGGAGATAGTGTCAATGAAAAAAAAGCATGGAACACTAGGTAGTCCTTGTTTGGGCCAAAGTTCACAGTTACTCACCTCATAAACAATATAGCCCTATTAGTTGAGGCTGAAAAAAGGAAACTTAACATTCAAGAATTAAAATGGAAAAAGAAGGATTTAGTCAAGGAAAAGAAGGTAGCAAGGATTCATACAACACAACTTCAAGCAGAGGAAAGGCTTGAAAGAGAGAAACTAACGCAACAAAAGGAACATAAAAAACAAATATAAAGGCAAGAAAAGAAGCAAGAAAGGCTCAAAAAATTCTTCAAAGAGAAAGAGGGATAACAATTGACAATGATGCAAGCATAGTTAGTGAAACCAAGATGATGTCAACAACATATTACCAAATTGCAGATACTACATCATTATTCCAAGACCTCATATACATTCAAGTGCCTCAGTATCAAAATGGGGGTTTACCCACTTGCTATATTCCTACCAGTGCAGGTGTCAATCCTATGCATGCTTATCAAGCAAGGAACTCAAAAAGTTTGCACACTGAATATTTTGGAGACCATCTAGACTAGGGGTGTGATATGTTTTTTGTTGTAACCACATTATGATGTGGATTTTGGATGCATTGCCCCTTTTTCTTGTCACATGAGGCTTATAATCTAGGTTGGTTTATTCCATATTGTTTGCAACATTGTAATCAAAAGCCATTTTAGAAGCAACATTCATAGTCTATTTGAATCAATAAATCCTAGCTTAGAATGCAAATGGAACTTTTGTTCTACCATTACATACTAAATTATCCACAACATCACATTTTTTCCCAAGTTGTTAAATAAATGACAAATGAAGGAATAACAGTATCATGAAAAACTTACTTTTTATAATTTGAAAACTCCATAAAACAATGAACAACAACAATAAATAATTTTGGTCGATGCAAACATCATGACTCCATTTATTTTGGTGGTCATTTTCAACCTCCAAATATCTCCCTCATTATTACAATTGAAAATTCATTCAATTCCATTTGACAATTCTTATGGGGGATAACTCTGATTCCCTTGAAATTGGGTTAATTATAAACATCGTGAGTCCATTGAATAAAAAAAATAAAATTCTTTAATCAAACAAATTCACTGCTGTCCTGTTATGACCAAAGAAGAAATTGTGAGGAAAATGCAGTGGATGACAAGAAAGAATACCACATAATTCAATTCCATTTTGTTGATCTATCATGACTACATTGGATCAAACAAATTCAACATTTTTTAATCAAACAATCTCAAAACCATCTTGTTATGACCAGAGAAGAAAATGCAATGAAAGCATAGTGGATGACAAGAAAGAATCCTAGAAGCATCTGGGCATGTTGAAAAGTCTCAAACGCAAAATGGAACTCATCCTCAACTTCCTCAGTATTACAAATTAAGAAAATTTGTTTATCCTAAGGTGTTTTTAACTCCACAACTCATGTCAATACTTATTAGTCAACTGAAATGTATATCATCATTCAAAACTAAGACAAACAGGTGGATTAAATATGAGTGTCAAGTGTAGATTAAATTGTTGAGCAAACTACAACCTAATTTGAGCTAAACCTTATCTGTATAACTTTCTATATTTTGAGGCATAAGTTAATTGTAAGGAGGTTTAATATCAAGGCCCCTCTCTAAGGATGATTTTTCAAATACAAGCCTTCAACAAGGAGATAGAAACTATGAAGTTTCCAAAAAAATGTGAGGATTTTTCTTAACGAATTTGATGATTATGGCTCAGACCGAATCAAAATGAGATTTATGTAAATGAAAATTGAGCAAAGCAGCTATACTTCACCCTTTTGTTTGCAAGAAGAAAAAAATACCTTACTTTCATTACTTAAAACAAAAGAGGTTACAAGTAGCATAGATCAGATCATTGACAACAGAGAGATCAATGTCCAACTTAAGTCTTCCTTCCAGGGAAAAGTTCACCAAAGAAACATTGATAACAAAAAAGGACATCGTTCACAGAGATTGAAAACAAATTAGACCAAATTATAGTGGAATTTGCAATGTCCAAGGTACCCCGGGGAGTGGCTCAAAACTCCTGAAAGACCAAGTCATAAATTCTAGAATGGGCAAGAGATATTTAGCTAGGAGGCCTGCAAGTTACCCATGTTATATCTCCTCTCATTTGTCTCATTGAGTTCTTTCAAATCAATCACTTTGCAAAATACACCAAGATATTGCAGCATAGATCTTTAGAAAGTCTAATACCTCTAATAGGAAGGTTGGGGCAGAGGTCCTTATAGAGGCATAGCTAGCCATATTGCAATGCATATTTATATATGTGGAGAAAATATAACAAATCGAAAAATATGGCAAAAAAGACTATCCTTGCTGAACTATAAGCAACGCAAGATGACAGATGAAGGTGAACCCCAAAATCTTCCTAGTGAGATGGAAGTAATCATAGAATGTGCAATGGATTAGGGCCCAACTACTACCTTTGGGTGGGGGATTTGAAAACTTTTGAAAGATCAAATGAACAACCTTGAGAAATATATAAACCCCCAAAGAAAGTAGCGCTTTTATATCTTTATTTTCTTTCCAAGGCGCGATCAGGGCCATGGAATGTAAACAAAGAAGGTTTTCAGGATCAAAATGACTCATTCTCTTTGTAATCAGGCTCAAAAGATGAGGGTTCCTCAAATTTGCAATGACCCACAAGCAAAAAATCCCCACAAAAATTATAGTGAACCTCAAGCATAAAACCCCATAAAAATTACACTGAACCCCAACCAAAAATTCAATGAAGCCCATTCAAAAAAACCCTGCAAAATTTATAGTGAACCCCAAGCAAAAATTACAGTGAACCCTAAGCATAAAAATGGGGAAATATTGACAATGAACCCTAAGAAAAATTTATAGTGAACCTTATGCAAAATTTATAGTGAACCATAAACATAAAAACACCAAAGAGCACAAAATTCCCATGGTATGAATGTGTTTAAAAACACAGAGTTAGCAACTGGTAGGAATGTAATCCTACCAGACAGTCATTGACGAGGCCACCAAGCTACACAAACCATGTTGCATCAGTGTTGAAGACCTCAACCCTTCGCGACACCTCATCTGCGAACCCAACCATGCTCACTTGTCACAAAAATCATAAAGGTGTTTAAAATAATTTCAAATAAACCGATGAAAATGCCAGAAAAATTCACAAGCAAGAGAACTTAACCTCGAAAAAACCCACTCGAGCATGAAAACCCCATGTCCACTGTGTCCATTTTTAAGCTGATGGAAATTTGGGGCTCGGTCGACAACGAATGACTGTACCAAGCATTTGTGCACCACAACCATGGAGCAACGAGGCATAAAAAATGAAGCCCTGAATCACAACATTCAAACCCCTGAATCCCCCTCAAACTGCTTCTCTTAGCACGCAAACCACTTCTCTCAGCAATGAAACCAGTCGAGCGCAATCACTGAGTGTATGTTGACCAATATCAAGGAATCTATCGAACAATAATGGGGAAGAAGAACGTCCACACCTCGAGTAAATGGTAAACGCTAAACCCTAAAAGAGTAGGAAAAAACGAGAAACGAGGCAGGTGTTAATTCCCTAGCTACCACGACAAGTGAGACGATGTGTTAGACATGTGTCATACATTCCATTCAATACTGAGATGATTGTTTGATGTCATGGTAGAAAAAAAACGCACAACAATTGATGTCCTTCCCCTAGTTTTTTTCCTAATGCAACTCTTCTTAGACTCGCCTACTCTTTTTTCAAAATTTGAAAAATAATTGAATTTAAAAAAATTACTAAAAAAATGAAAAATTAGCAGTAATAGCGTGCCTAATGGGATTTGAGTGCACGTAGCTAGTCACAACGTCGAACTCTCCCCACTAAAGAGACGATGAAACACTATACTTTAATTGGTCCATATGTTTATAAAATGATAACTAATTAAAACTATACTTGTGTCACCAAAATGGGCTTAGCATGACATCAATGGGTGAAAGTACACCATAATTCATTTATGAATCATAGTGGTAGTAAAGGTATTATTAAAAACATTGGCTATATTTTTGTATTTTTTTTTTTTTTTAATTTTGAAAGAGAATTTTTATTTATTTATTTATTTTAATGGTGTAATTTGTAAAATTTATAAATGAGATTATAGGACTCTATTTTTTACATTCTATGGGTATTTGGAGAAGCGTAAATGCATATATTTTGGAAGTTATAGCGATAGATGTAAGATACACTTGCTTGGAGATAACAAGTTTTTATATGTAGATTGTGCGGAAAAACAAGAAATTTTCTACAAGTTTTTACTAGTTGGAGGATAAGTGGAAAAAAAAAAATTAGTAGGTTTTTTTGATGCAACAGAATGTGGTAGCAAAGTTTATGTTGTTTTGAAGCCTAGAGATTTCTATCTCTTGGAAGGATGGTGTCAGAACAAAAATAAGAGAGTAGAGTTTTTAGTTTTTTGGGGGGTTTATTTGTGCAAGGTGACTTGGAATTGCTTCTATATTAGAGTAGAGTTTTTAGTTTTTTTGGGGGTTTTATTTTGTGCAAGGTGACTTGGAATTGCTTCTATGGACATTTTCAGAGATTTCAAAGTGATTATAGATTGGGTAATGAATACATCAACATTTGGACTACCATTGCTCATAAACTAGATGCATTGGATAAGATCAATGTTGAAAAAATTCAATTTGTCATTTTCTCATATTTATAGGGAACATAATTATATAGCAGATTCTGTGTAAAAATATGCAACAAGTCACCCATGAAGATATATTTCTCAACATTTTTCAATGGATCTCGCCATGGTTCTAAGAGCATAGATATTGTTTAGCCACTTTGTGTTCTTTTCATGATTAGCCACAACTATGTAATTTTCTCTACAAATTCATTTTTTTAAGATAGTTTTTGTCTAGAAAGATTAGATAGAAAATAATAAATTCCAATTTGGGTGAGTGACTAGAAGTAGAATGACATATTTCATGTAAAAGTTAAAGATACATGATCTTTTTCCACAGATAGTTTTTTGTCTAGAAAGATTAGATAGAAAATATTAAATTCTGATTTGGTTGAGTGACTAGAAGTAGAATGACATATTTTATGTAAAAGTTAAAGATACATGATCAAGATATATAGTTTAGAGAGAAAATGATGCCTACCTATTTTTTAAAAAAAGTGGGACTAGCATGGAGATTTCTGTGTGACAATTTAAAGGATATTCAAATGTGGAACATGGAATCCATGTTCCAGTGATTTATTTGTGATAGTTCTATGTTGTAGAATCCATCTGAACCATAGTATCCATTTAGGAATTTGAGAAGCTCTTAAAATATTAGTGTGGAATTTTAATGTTCTGATGAAGAATATCTACTTGAAATATTTTTAATATATGGTTCTTAATATGTTTTTCAGTTTGCCGATTTACTTGGGGCCTGCTTTTAATAGAATTTTGTGTATTTGATTTATCTTTTGACTCCTAATTTTTAAAATTTTCAATGGCAGATTGGCTCTCTTTTTTTTTTTTTTTTTAAGTCAATGAATATCCTCTTT